>PUFA01000827.1:0-82460 GCA_003508835.1 Eonycteris spelaea
AAATGGGTCATAGAAAAGAATGAATGGAGAGATTAAGAGATATATAAAAACATAAGAATGAAAGTACAATGCATCAAAAATTTTTTGGGACACAAAAAAGGTAGTAATAAGAGGAAAGTTCATATCATTACAGTCCTATTGAAGAGAAAATATCCCAAATTAGAAACAAATAACATTAAATCATTAAAAAAACAAAAAAAATGCAGAAATGAAGCCCAAAGTTAGCAGAAAAAAAAGAAATAATAAGAATGAGAGCAAAATTAAATGAAATTTGAGAACAAAAGACAACAGAAAAAAATGTAATGAAGAAATGACTCTTTGAAATGATCAATAAAATTGACAAACTCTTGGCTAGACTCCATTAAAATAAGAGAAAAGACACAAACAAAACCTGAAACAAAAGAAACTTATACTAAAAACCTTAGAAATACAAAGCATCATAAAAAAGAATACTATAAAAGACTATGTGCCACCAATTCAATAATCTAGAAGAAATGGACAAGTTCTTAGACATATACAACATTACTATACTGATTCACAAAGAACTAGAAAATCAAAATAGTCTGAACAACAGTATGGAAATTAAAAAACAACAACAACAAACAAACAAACAAAAAAAAACTTCAAAAACTTTTCAAAAGGTAAAAGTGCTGGACCATAGGCTTCATTAGTGAATTCTACCAAACATTCAAAGAAGATTCCTGTTCCTCTCAAACTCTTTCAAATAATTAGAGGCAAAAACTTCCTGACTCATTTCATGAGGCCAACATTTCTCACATACCATAACCTCATAAAGATAACACAAAAACAAAAAAACTATAGATCAATATCTCTGATGAATACAGATGCAGCAATTTTAAACAAAACACTAGGAAATTGAATATACAATAATACATGAAAAGGTATATATGTAACAATCAAGTTGAGCTTATCCAGGGGCACAAGTGTGGTTCAACAAATGCAAATTGATTAAATAAGATACACCACATAAATGAAATTTTTTAAAAAGTATATGATTCTATCAATAGATGTAAGAAAAGTCATTTGACAAAATACAGCATCCATTTATGATTAAAACACTTAATAAAATGGGTATACAAAAAAATATCTTCAAAATAGCAAAGGGTATACAATGACATACCTTCAACTAATGTACTTAATGGTGAAAAACTGAAAACCTTCCCTTTAAGGTCAGGAACAAGACAAGGCTGTCTTCTATCATCACTATTAATCAATACAGTATTGGAAGTTCTAGCTAGAGCAATTAGCAAAATAAAGAATTAAAAGGCATCCAAATTGAGAATGGAGTTGTCGCTTTTTGCAAATAAATGATTCTCTATTTAGAAAAACTCTAAAGACTCTACTAAAAAAGTATTAGAAACAATAAACAAATAAAATTTAAGATACAAAATCAATGTACAAAAATCCATAGCATTTTTACATTCTAACAATAAATTTTCAAAAAAAGAAAAAAAAAACAATTCTGTTTTGCAGTTTTTACCAAAAAAATACCTAAAAAAGATACCCAATGAAGCATGTGAAGGATCTACACAATAAAAACCATAACACATTAATTAAAAGAAATTGAAGACACAAAGAAATAGAAAAAATATTTTGTGTTCATGAATTGAAGGAATCAACATAGTCAAAATAACCTTATTACCCAAAGCAATCAATATACAGATTTAATGCAATCCTCATCACCATTCCAGTGGCATTTTTTTAAAAGAAATAGAATGAAAACATCATCAGTTTCATATGGAAGCATGAAAGACCCCAAATACCCAAAGCAAATCCTGAGAAAAAAGAATGAGTCCAGAGGTATCAGTCTGCCTGACTTCAAATTATACTACAAAAGTGACAATAATCAAAACAGCATAGTATTGGCAGAAACACACACACACACACACACACAACCACACACACACACACACACAACACACACACACAACATACACTGATGGTGGGAAGGCAAATGGTTCAGCCACTATGGAAATCAGTTAGAATATTCCTGAAAAAAAATTGAAAATAGAATAACGACATAACTCAACTATCTCTCTTTTGGTATCACCTGTGATTTCATTGCAACATCATTAATGGTGACCAAGACATAAAAAATAATTGAAGTGTCCTTTCAATAGATGATTGAATAAAGACTATGTGGTACATATATACAAAGGAACATTACTCCATCATAAAAGATGAAATACTACCATTTATGCAACATGGATTGATCTTTGATATTATCATGCTATGTGAAATAAGTCAAGACAGAAAAAGTTGAGAACCATATGATTTCACTCATATGTGAGATATCAAACTGAAAAGCAACAAATGAACAAGAACTAACAAACAAATACTTATGAACATCGACAACAGTTTTGTGATTACCAGATTCAAGGGGTCTGGGGGAGTATAGATAAGGATAAAGGGGATCAAATATATGGTGATAGAAATTTACTTTGGGTGATGATGTATTATTGAATTGTACACTTGAACCCTATATAATTTTATTAACTAATGTCAACCTAATACATTTAATTTTTTTAAAAAATCATTATCTAATAAGTGGTGGAGCCAATCATTTTGATTTAAGAGGCAAGCTCTTAATCAACCATACTTTATTGCTTTTGCTTTAGCTTTTCCTATCAAATATGCAAGAATTATAAAGTGAAAAACAGAATAAAATAATGGAGAGACTGGAGTTTCATTAGTCAAAGTCTTATGGTATGTAGCAGAATTTGATCCTATATGTCTTTCCCAAAACATCACTTTTATGATGAAAATTCCCCTGTGAAAGATCTTTCAATTTCTTATAGAATAATCTGAAAGCTTAGCCTCTCTTTCAAAATACACTGTGTCTTAGTCTGTTCAGGAAACTTTAACAAATTATCATAGACTGTATATCTTATACACAACATAATAAATTATTCTCATAGTAATAGAGACTGGAAATCCAATATCAAAATGTCAGTAATGATCTCATTCTCTGTGAGGGTCTTCTTCTTTGGTCATAGCTACTCTCTGTGTCTTCACAAAGTATGAAGGTGCTAGGCAACTCTCTGGAACATCTTTAATAAGCACTAATTCCATTAAGGTTTCTATCCTTATGACTTAAATACCTTCCACAAGTGCAATCTACCAATACCATCACATTGAGCATTAGGAGTTCAACATGTATTTTGGGGGCAAATATTCAGACCATAGTAACTACATTCTATATCACTTGCCTCTGCCTGGCTTTGGTGTAACATGTATCACTCCTCATTGTTTCCTGTACATTATAATCTCATGTATTTTCTCATGCTATTCTCCCCCTGCCTGCAATATTTGTTCAAAGAAAAATCTATTTCAGCGATCTGATTTCAACATCCCTGAAGCTCTAGAAGCTTATGGTAGAGTGATGTCTCTTCTTTAAAATAATCTACCATTATTTTTGAAAGAATGTATTACCTATTGTTTTATAGTTTAAGTTAAATATTCTTCTCTAAAATAATGCGTTAGTCTCCTTAGCCATTTTAACTTAGGAAGATCTGGACAAGGTTTTGCTTCTTATATATTTCTTGTATACTTCTTATATTTTCCTCTAGCATCTTTGTGTAGTGCTACATATTCAGCTACATATACATATGAATAAATATTGAATTATACTGAATTACCAGGTTGTACTGAGAGCTATATCTTCATCCTCAGAAAAATTATGGCACCCCACTCAAATGAATAAGTAGAAATAATTGCCAGATGTAATATTGCTTGGTAATAATGTTAGTATAATTGTTAATTTGTAAATTGATGCTTAATAATTGTATTTCGAATTTAATTGAATTAATGGGAATGTTGGTAAATTTTATTAAGCCTTTTACCATTTTACCTTGCATTGATTCCTGAGGAGACTATTATTTAATGTCCTGATCCCTTTGTGATTTTATAATTTATATTTACCTTACAAAAATTTATATTATTTCAAACTCTAGAAGCTCATTAAAAATGATTGTATAAAATAGATTTTAATATTGCCAAATATTTGTTAAATATTTGTAAAAAAAAACAAAAACAAACAAGGGCCTATCACAAAGGCCAATTGTTAATTTTACTTTTGTCAACAATGCCCATTCAGATACTGCCTTATTTTCCCTTTTTAGTGGCTCTTATCTATCTGTTTGTATTTGGAATAAGCAAAATGTTGAAACTCTGGTACCCCACTTCATGAGATATTTTATAAAGTAGTATAAAATAATAATTTAAAAAAGGAAGGAGGATAAGGAGGAAGGTTCCTACTTTTGCACTATTTTTAGATCCAATGTCTTTGTTTTCAGTATTAATTTTTTTTATTTTTATCTTAAAAGAAAACAGAAAATTCAACTAGGGATTGTTAAACAAAATTTATTTTTGCTTTTCATTTTATTATCTTCAGCATCCCTTAGTAAACATGGCTTTAGAGGTTAATTTTCTTGTTATGTAAAATATTTATTTTTCCATCCCTGGGGTAAGCAAAATAAACACAGATTAAAAATTATTATAAAGCCTTCTCTCATGTTAGCCAATCATATTCTATTCCAGACAATAAGTACTTAGATTTCTGAACATGATGAAATGGTGAAATGTTGTGCTTACATCCCCTCACAACACATCAAAATTACACTAAACAACAGAACTAACATCAAATTGAAAATCACCTGAAAACCTAGCTGAACGAAGTCCTATAAATAAGGTTATACAGTGGTAAGCCACATTGAAACTAGTAGGAAGATGTGGTGATGACAGAAAGGGCTGTTCCTGCAACTACCTTTGGCCATTAAAAACTGGGAGAGATATCTTGGTTGCAAAGGTCCCCCTGAGGAAGGGGGTCCAACCTCAAACCAGGTTGCTCAGCCCAGGAGCCCAATGCTGGATGAATCACCCATAACTTCTGACTGTAAAATCAGCAGAGATTGTGGCTAAATGAGACAGAAGGAAGCTGAAGTCCCAAGGATTTTTCTTAAAGGACCTGTGTGAGGACTAATGCTGATGCACTTCCTGTCCCTGAGCCCCAGTACTAGGTCAGCAGTTCAGGGGGTGCCAGGGTTTTATGGTTAAAACTGAATTGTCTGGGTTCAGGGTGAGGGCAGGAGGAGCAGCTTTTTTTTTTTTTTTTTTTTTGAGCCCTCACCCCTCCCAAATGCAGATGCCAGCAGCAGCCAAATATCTGAGACTCCATCAAACCAGGTAACACTTTTGCCCAACCCTGGTGGTTTCCTGAAACTTACCCGCATTTACCAACTGTGAAACAACCGAGCTACTTCCAGTGGCTCTTTCATACAAATGGCCTGTCTTGACTTATGCTGCTAACTTAAAAAAAAATCTCTGAAAAGTTCAAAATTCAACAACAGCAACATCTGGTGTAGGCATGCCCTGTAAGCTCTCGCTAATAATTGCCAAGTCTGGCACTCGTGACAGCCGGTCTTGGTTTGCAACTTAGCCTCTTCCAAGAAACTCCAATCCCAGTGTTGGTGGAGACATTTAAGCTAACTTTGTGGCTCATGCCAGGAAGGCCCTAGTTGAGCACATGTGGTAGCTAAAGGTGGCCTGTGGCAGAGCCCTCTCCATGAGGCCTCAGGGATAGCATACCCAGCGTGCAGCTTCAATTGAGCAAAACAGCACTCAGCCACCTCCACAGACAATTTATCCAAAGGGCACATTGAAAAGGCATGAGGGCCCTGCTAAAGCAAATTCTGTTCCCTATGATCAGCTCCTGCAAAGAGGCTTCTCCACTGTAGTCCACAACCAGTCATCACAATCAATTAGCATGTGATTTAATTCCTCCATAGAAATACAAACAGAAACCATGGCTCAAATACAATAGGAGGATAACACAAACCCACACAAAGGGAATGCCAGTAGAACCCAGCTCAGGTGACCAGGAAAAGCTGTACTACTGGGCTCCACAGGAAGCCTACTATATAGGCCACTCTACTAAGACCAGGAGTCATAGATACCCCACTTTAATACATTTAAACAGAGAAAGGGAGACAAACAAGGGAGACAAAATAAATTAAAAAAAAAAAAACATGTCCCAATGAAAGATCAGAACAGAGCTTCGTAGAAAGAACTGAACAAAATGGAAATAAGCAACCTACAAGTGCCAAGTTCAAAACACTGGTTATAAGGATGCTTGATGAACTTTAGGGGAAGGTAGTTGAACTCAATGAGAAACTTTAATAAAAAGATAAAAAAACATATAAATCAAAGATAAAAATATTATCAACTAGTCATGCATGAAAATACAATAACTAAAATCAAAGAAATACATAGAGAGAATCAAACAGTAAATTAGATGGTGCAGAGTAATCAATCAATGATTTAGAAGACAAGGTAGCAGAAAACACCAATCAGAACAGCCAAAAAAAAATGAATCCAACAATGAATAGTTTAAGGGCCTCTGCGACAATATCAAGTGTAATGACATTTGCAATGTAGGATATCAGAAGGACTAAAAAGAAAGTGAAAAAATTAAAAATATGTTTGAAGAAATAATGATAGAAAACTTTTCTAGCCTGGTAAATAAACAGACATATGAGCCCAAGTAGCTTATTGAGTACCAAACATGATGAATCAAAAACACCCACGCAAGACCATCATAATTAAAATGACAAGGTTAAAGACAAAGAGAGAATCTTAAAAGCAGCAAAAAAAAGCAATTAGTTAAAACACAAAAAGGAGTTTCCCTTAAGACTACAGCTGATTTCTCAAGAAGATATTTGAAGGCCATAAGAGATTGGCATAAAATATTCTAAGTAATAACAAGCAGGTATCTACAACCAAGATTAACCCATCAAGGCATATTGAGAATTGAAGGAAAATAAGAGTTTAACAGATAAGAACAGTTAAAGGAGTATCATCACACCTAACCAATATTACAGGACAATGTAAGAGGAATTCTTTAAGAGAAAAAGGAGGAAGAGGAGGAGGAGAGGAGAAATCAAAAAGTATAAATAATAAAATGGTAATAAATGTATGTCTATCAACATTTACATTTTGTTAAAATTATTGGGGTAACATTGTTAATAAAATCAAATAGGTTTCAAGTGTACAATTTAATAATAGATTATATGTTTATTGCATTGTATGTTTTATCACCTGAAGTCAAATATCCTTCTTCAACCAAATATTTGACCCCCATTTACCCTTGCCTACTCCTCTTCCACCTTATTTCTGGTAACCTAGCAATCCACTGTCCATGTTCTGTGAGTCTCTGTTTTCTTTGTCATGTTTGTTTTTTGCTTTCAGTCTTATATTCCCCTACAGATGAGTGAAATCATATGGTTCTCAATTTTCTCTGACTTATTTTGTGATGTCCCAAATGGCAGTTTGTCCCAAATGTTTTCTTATGGCTGAGTAATATTCTATTGTACATATGTACCACTTCTTTACGCAGTCGTCTATTGAAGAGCACTTCATTTCTTCCATGTCTTGCGGGGCCACGGTGAATATGCTACAATGAACATCAGGGTTCATATCTCTGTGGATAAATGTTTTCAAGTTTTTGGGTAGATATGCAGAAGAGAATTGCTGGAGTATATAATAATTCATTATTAGTTTTCTGAGGAACATCCATAAGCTCTGCATAGTGGCTGTATTAATTTACAATTTTACCAGCGACGTTATCTTGTCCTGTTGATGATAGCCATTTCAACAGGTGTGAGGTGGTATCTATTTGTGATTTTGATTTGCATTTCCCTAATAGCTAGTGAGGTTGGGCATCTTTACAATTGCTGTGGCCATTTGTGTATCTTCTTGGAAGAAATGTCTGTTCAGATCCTCTGCCTATTTTTTAAATTTGACTGTCTTTTTGTTGTTGTTGGTGTGGTTGGTGGTGGTGGTGGTGTGTTGTGTGAACTTTTTGTAGATTTTGGATATTAGCTCATATTGAAGGCATTGTTTGCAAATATCTTCTTCCATTCAGTTGGTTGCCTCTTTGTCTTGGTGATGGTTCCTTGGTTCCTTTCACTGTGCAGAAGCTTTTAAGTTAAATATAGTTCCATTCATTTATTTTTGCTTTTACTTCTCTTGCCTTTGAGGTCAAATTCATTAAGTATTCTCTAAATCCAAGGTTCACGATTTAGTACTTATGTTTTCTTCTATACACTTTATTGTTTCAGGTCTAATATCAGGTACTTGATCCACTTTGAGTTAATTTTGGTGTATAGTGACAAACAGCATTCTAGTTTTGATTCTTGCATGTGGCTTCCCAGTATTCCCAGCAACATTTATTGAAAAAGCTTTCCTTTCTACATTGTATTTTTTGGCCCCTTTGTCAAAAATTATTTGTCCATATATATGGGGGTTTATTCTGGGTTTTCAGTTCTGTTCTGTTGATCTCTGTGTTGTTTTTCTGCCAATACTATGCCATTTTGATTATTGTCACTTTGTAGTATAATTTCAAGTCAGGCAAAGTGATATCTCCAGCCCTCTTTTTTCCCCCTTCAGGATTGCTTTAGCTATTTAGTCGTTTGTGCTTCCATACAAATCTGATGATTTTTCCATTCTATTTCCATACAAAATGGCATGGAATTTTGATGGGGATTTCATTAAATCTGTATAATGCTTAAGGTATAAGGTCATTTTAACTATGTATATTTTTCCAATCCATGAGCAGGAAATACCTTTTCATTTCTTTTTGTCTCCTTCCATTTTTTAATAATATCTTATGGTTTTAGTGTATAGGTCTTTCACATTCTTACTTAAGTTTGTTTTCAGGTATTTTATTCTTTTTGTTACAATTTCAAAACAAATTGTCTTTTTTATTTCTTTTTCTGAAAATTTATTGAGTATAAAAACACTATGGATTTTTACACATTTATTTTATATCCTGAAACTTTACTCTACTTGTTTATTTTTTTCTAATAGTTTTTTAGTAGAGTCTTTAGGGTTTTCTAAATAGAGAATCATGTTTGCAAAAAGTGACAACCTGACTTCTTCATTCTCAATTTGGATGCCTTTTAATTATTTATCTTACCTAATTGCTCTAGCTAGAACTTCCAATACTATATTGTAATAGTGGTGATAGCAGACAACCTTGTCTTTTTCCTGACCTTAAAGGGAAGGTTTTTAGTTTTTCACCTTAAGTATAATGTTGGCTGAGAGTTTGTTGTATATGGCCTTTATTTAAAGTATTGAGATACTTTCCTTGTATACACATTTTATTAAGTATTTTGGTTACTAATGGATGTTGAATCTTGTCAAATAGTTTTTCTGCATCTATTGACTTGATCATATAATTTCTTTTCACTTTGTTTATTTACTGTATTACATTCATTTTTGTATGTTGAACAATTTTTGTGCCCCTGAATGAACCTCAGTTGATTGTATGTATAACCTTTTAATATATTTCAGTATTCGATTTGCTAATACTTTTTAGAATTTTGCATCTGTATTCATGAGCAATATTGGTTTGTATTTCTTTTGTGTGTGTGATCTTTACCAGGTTTTTTTTTTTTTTATCCAGGTATACAGACTCATACAATGATTTAGAAAGTATTGTTTCTTCAATTTTGGGAGAAGAGTTTGAGAAAAAACATGTATCAAATCATCTTTGAATGATTGGTAGAATTTACTGGTTGAAGACATCTGGTCCTGCTCTTTTACTTTTTGGAAAGTTTTTGATGATTGCTTCAATTTCCATACTTTTGATTTGTGTATTTAGATTTTCTAGTTCTTCATGATTCAGTCTAAGAAAGTTGTTTATTCTACAAACTCGGTCATTTCTTCTAAGTTATTAGTATTCTTTTATAATACTTTGTATTCCGTGGTAGTATTTGTCATAACTTATCTTTCATTTCTGATCTTTATTGTAAGGGTTTTTGGGGTTGTTTTACTTCATGAACCTAGCCAGGGGTCATTAATTTATTATTCTTCTCAAAGAAGCAGCTCTTTGTTACATTATTTTGTATTGCCTTTTTGTTCTTAATTAAAAAAAATCTCCCCCAATTTTTATTATTTTTTCTGCCAATTTAGAGCTTCATTTATAGTTTTTAAAGATATAGTCAAGTTCTTTATTTAAAATCTTTCTATATTTCTTGAGATAGGCTTACAGTGAAATGACTTTTTTCTTATTACCGCTTTTTCTGTGTTCCAAAAGTTTTTGATATGTTATACTTCTCTTTTATTATTTCTATGTATCTCTTGATCTCTCCTTTTATTTTTCTACAGTTGTTCTGTAGTTTCTACAGTTGTTCTGTAGAAGCATGTTGGTTAATGTTCACATAAATGTGGTTCTTCCCACTTTCTTTTTACAGTTGATCTCCAGTTTAAAAACTTTATGGTTGAAGAATATGTTTGGTATGATTTCAACTCTAAATGGTAGCTTGCTGGGTAAAATATTCTTGGTTTTAGATTCTGGGTTTTCACTACCTTGAATTATTTTATGCCATGCCCTTCTGTCCTGCAAGTTTTTTGAGAAATCAGCAGTCAGTCTTGTGGGCACTCCCTTGTAGTTAACTAACTGTTTTCTCTTGCTGCTTCTAAGTTCTCTCTTTTGATTTAATCTTCAGCATTTTTATGATGATATGTCTTGGTGTGGGTCTCTTTGGGTTCTACTTTCTTAGGACTCTCCAAGCTTTCTGGGGTTGTATGTCTATTTGCTTCACCAGGAGAGGGAAGCTTTCCATCATTATTCTTCAAATAGCTCTTTAATGTCTTGTTTTCCTTTATATACCCCTAAGACACAAATATTTTTACATGTAATAGTGCCCCATGGATCCTTAAAATTATTATCATAGCTGTGCCTTCTTTTTTCTTGCCATTCTGATTCAGTGTCCTTGGCTTAGCTATCCTCTTCATTGGTGGTTCAATCCTCTTTTTTATCCACTGTTGTCGTTGTTGTTTTTTTCCCATTCAATATACTCTTCAACTCAGATAATGTGTTCTTTATTTCTGACTAGTTCCCTTTTTATAATTTCCATTTCCATTTTAAGTTTTTATCTCTTTGTTTAAAGTTCTCACTGAAGTCATTGCATTTCCCCTAAGTTTATTGAGCATCTTTATAACCAGTGTTTTGAACTCTGCATCTGTTAGATTCCTTAACTCCACTATTCCTGGATCTCTGTTCTGTACTCTCAAATGGTTTCTGCTTATTTGTCTTCCCATTTGGGCTGCCTTTCTGTGTGTGTTTTTATGTACTAAGCAGGGCTCCTAAGCCCCCATCTTACTGGTGCAGCTTTGTGTAGTAGGTGTCCAGTGGCACAGTCCTGAGAAGGGTTCAGCTGCAGGTCAAGTTTAGCCTAAGCCTATGCCCCGCCAGGGCCACCTGTTAAAATTCACCAAGAAATCCACAGATGCTGTGCTTATAGTTGCCTCAAGAGGCCATGCCAGGAACCATGGTCAGCTTCCACCAGTGTGAGTCTTGGTGCTGCTCAGCAAGGAGCACCTGACTCATCGAGGATACACTTGGATGTGGCTTGGTAGGGCTGCAAGTTGGGGGAGGCAAAGTTTAAGCAAATCCTGTGCAGAGTGACCTCGTTTTCAGTTTGATGCTGTCTCAGCTATGGTGGCACTGAATCTGCACACTGAGTGGCAGGGGCGGGGGCTCAACAGAGGAACAATGGATACTGCTGGTGCTCTGTGAACCTCATCTGGCCCTTTGTTGTGACAACTCAGTGTCCCCTGTAAGCCCCTGGTTCCCCGTGAGAGCATGACCCAAGCGTTGGTGTTCAGAGAGATCAGGTCCATCACTGCAAAAGTCCGCTCATGGACATGGCCCCTTTGAGAGTTGTCTGCAGGTGCCAACTGCCTCTGCTGCAGCCTCCATCCCATTGGTTGCTTGGGATGGGAATCCTACCCTTGCTGTGCAGGTTATTTCTTAGAGTTCCCTAGTTGCATGGCTGTGTTCAGTCTATATCCTAGGCAATTTTCCTCACTGTTTACTTCTTGTTTCTATCGCAACTTTGATTTGGTCACTGGAGGGAATGAACAGAGCCTCTATCATCTATGCCATTTTTTCCCTCCACTTTCCTTCAATTTTGACTGCCTCTCTGTGTTTGTTTCTATGTGTTTAGGTTGAAATTCCTCTGCCTTCTGATCTTAGTAGAGTGGCCTTATGTAGTAGGTATCTATTGGGCCCAGTTGTATAGTTTCCATTGTCACCTGAATGGGTGCTCCACACATATACTTTTTATGGTGTGTGTTCCCTCCTGTTGTATTTGGGCCTTGGTTGCTATATCTACATCAGTGGGATGGATTGAACTTTAGGTTGATCGTTTGTGAGGCCTGACTAGTGACTATACTTCAGAACCTGTTGTGCAGAGCTGACCCTATGGAACAGGATTCACTTTAGCAGGGCTTTAGTACCTTCCAGTATGCCTTTGGGTATTTTGTTTTTGGAGGTGGTTGGGTGGTGCTCTGGTGTGGTATGGACTTTGACCACTGAGTGTCTTGGTTCCAAGCCCTCTTCAGAAGGACTTGCTGCAGGCCTTAGTCAGCCACTGCCTGTGTCCTTTTGAACCCATTGATATGAATTAAAAGCAATATACAGATGATTACCACTTGTTCTGGGATTTGAGGTGTCATGGAAAGGCCAAAGCTGTAGACCAAGGCCAGCTGCATTAGTGCTGGACTTGGGGTCACTAAGCAAGAGGTATGAGTCATGCCAAGGCAGCTCGTGTGGGATTTGTAAACTTTTGAGAGATTTTAGGAAGTCTACAGCATGAATCAGGACAGGCTATTTGTATGGAAAAGCCACTGGAGAAGTATCTTGGTTGTGTGAGCAAGCTGGGTGGGATAGGGTCTATAGGAGGAATCACCAAGGCAGGGTGATCAGTGTTGGCCAGGTTAATAGAGACAGATTTGGTGGCTGACTGCATTTACAATTAGGGAGTAGGTGGGCTCAGCAAAAAACAATGAATTCTGCCAGCACTTCTATCTGGAAGAAGTTGCCCCTCCAGCTCTTTCCCTGAAAGCAGACAATTCAGTTCCTAACCATTTATTTCTGGTACTTCTCAATCTGCTGCTTCAGTTCTAGAGCTCAAAATAAGTGAATTCATCAGTGAGTAAGTCTGCATGCAAGCCCTTTAAGAGGAATGTGTGGGACTCCAGCAGCCCTCCAGCTCATTCCACCACACTTTCTGCTAATTTCTACAGTCAGAAGTTATAGAGACTTCTCTTCCCAACACTGGGACCCTAAGCTGAAGAGCCCAGTGTGGTCTGGGACCCCTCGCTCCTCAGAGGGGTCCTTTACAACTAAATTATTTCTCCCAATTTTTTAAGCAACTCATGTGGGTGTATAACCAACCCTTTCCACATCTTTGCCTCTTTTACCATTGTTAATGGGGCTTCTTCTGTGTGTCTTTACTTGCAGAACTTCTGTTCAGCTAGATTTCAGGTAATTCTCAATGATTGTCATTCTGTAGTTTAGTTGTAGTTTTGATGTGGTCATAAGAGGAGGCAAGCATGAATTTGCTTTGCCATCTTCAAATAAATCTCTGTCCATTGACCTTTATCGTTATTTCTATATGAAACTGTGGCTGACCTTTATCGTTGTTTCTATATGAAACTGTGGCAATCTAACCCTGCCTAGCCATTTCCTGCTCATATTAGTTCACTCCTGACTGCCATCTCCCCTGCCTCAGGGACTCTCCAGCTAACATGCTTTCTCATACCTACTTCCCCCACCTCAAGGACTCTTCAGTTCACATCTGTTGTGTCATGGTTTTCCAACCAACTAATGTTCTTCCTTATCTCTGTAGCTGTGTAGGAATAACAAGACTGTATAAAACTGCCTGTTATATTACAATTGAGGCTCATTCTTTGGATGAGAATCTGCTGAGCTGGTGCCAGCATCAATAAGTGCTGCTTCCTGCTTATAGCCTCAGTGTCCTGTCTATCCATCTGAGAATCCTACAACAAAACCTCAAGGCTAAACTGCTATAAGGTATACATGAAAAAGAACAGTCATAACCAGTCTTTAGCCCAATTTTCTTCGTAACTGAACACTTATCTACTTGTTAACCCTAATGCTTATTCAACAAGTGCAAAAAAGTCTTTTGCTGGGCTCTCTAAATTTCAAGGTCCAGAGTGGCAGACGATTCACTGTTTTGGACAGCAATTCTGACACACAATAAAAAAATACTATTTCTAATCTGACCTCTTGTAAACATGCCGTTCACAACTAAACATCAGACAAGAAAGCACATATGAAATCAATGACAACTGGGAAGTTTTTGTTGTTGTTGTTACTTTTTGTGAATGAACCTTAGAAGTCTATGAACATGACACAAAGTGTTAAGAGAAAAATAGGAGAAGCAGGGATTGAATATAGTCAGAAACAGCTGCCTTGTCTTTACTCTATTGAAAGTCTTTGTTAACTAGATATACAAAGTTTAACATCCCAACTTTTGTTCAGTGTATTTATGATATTTCCTTTTAATATCCAATTAATGTTTTGCAAAAAAGTAAAAAAAAAAAACATTAGGTTTTAGTGAGTGCATGTTAATATGAACTAGATGGAAGAAAACAAACTTGAAAAATGGATATTCAATGGTTTTTTTTTAAAGGGCAGAGGCAGTTACAATCAACCCACTGAACATTTGTTAAGCTGCCTCTAGGAAAATTATACTGTTTTAGGTAACAAAGAGTTATCCAAAAAAATGGAAGACATGGCCCATGACCTAAAAACGCTCAAAATAGATTAATAGTATCCAATCTTTTAATACTATAGTACATTTATATAAAGACTTAAATTTTGAGAATCCTCATACAGGTTCATTTATCATTCAATGCTTTTACATAGACCACAGATCCGACGCTATCCTGGAATATAAATTTATACAGTAAGATCTTGATATAGAATAGTGAAATAATGTTATAAGCTCTTATAAAGTACTATGCCAGAAATGTGCCAAACTCTGTAACACATGATATCTGCACCCCAGGGAACCGACTGTTTAGGAGAAAAAATTGTGGTAAAAGAAAAAGATGAATTTACAGAAAACTAGGGAAAATCAGCATTGCTTTAAAAATCTATTGTATTCTAGACAGTGTGTTAAAAATTTTATATATACAATTTATAACTAAAACATGGTGTGTTATGTCAAACTGGTCATGATTCTGTCCAAGATTTGCTGAATTAGAATCACTACCGCAAATTGAGCTTTGCATTTTGAAAAAGATGAAACCTTTATGTTATAAAGACAGATTAATCTAGAAGCCTGATGTAAATAAAAGTAAAATGTAAATAGACATTAAATAATTTTAAGATTGTTCCCATCTAGATGTAAGAGCTATATAAATGTAAGGTCATGTAGATCTAACACTTCTGGGTTTTTCCCAACTTACCAAAATCGGTATCTGTTTTTAAGGAAACAACAGTTAACAGGGGGAACAGTAATTGCAACAACAACAAAAAAGAAACAAAAACAAAACAAAAAAGATAATAACTTTGATAAATTCCTAAACATCTCAAATAACATTATGTTATTAATGTGTAAATAGTAAGCTTTGTTCTTATAGACTTGGTTTCAGCCCCATTCTTCTATGTCCTAAACTAACATTTTTTGGTCTAATAGAAATTTCTCAGAAATGTTTCCATTTCTTTCTTTTAGAATGAGATGTTTTTTTCTAATCAAATTATTCCGAGCAGGCATACTTAAAATAAAAGGTAAAATTTTCATTTTAGATTGTGACTATATAATGCAAAATAGCTTCAATCTACTCATATTTCATGTCTTATAATGTTTTTTGTATACTCAATGTGGTGGTATTATATGATACATTTAATTGATTAATTAATTAATCATATATAACTAAACACTGAAATAGGAGCCAGGTGATCTGGGTGTGACTTGGGAAAACTCATTGCATCTCTCTGGCCCTTAGTTCATCTTCCATAGTAGGAAGTCGACAAGTAATATAAAAATGTAAATAATAAATACTAGTAGTATAAGGATGCTATTTGAGATTGTGGAAATAACAGCTAATTGTTGAAAACCTATATTTAGAAAAGAAGGATCAGTTATGAGGGGAGTGAATTGCTAATTTTTTTCATTATAATGATGTAGAACATTTTGACTTTTTTTTAACTCTGTGAATATATAATTTTGATTAAAAATTAAATTAAATTTAAAGCAAAACTTTAGATCATACAATTTTTCTAAATGCTATTTTGTACATTTATTTTTGAGTGATTGTAGGTAACTCTTTTATTGTCTTTAGTCTCTGTGTGGCTGTTGATTTTGTTATTATTTTGTTTGTTTTTAAGCAGTAGGCATTCCATTAACAAAATAATTTTGTAGATATTTCTCACAGTGAACTTGTGCATAAAAATATAATATATCTTATACAATTCATAAGAATCATGTTTATAACTATATAATCAATGAAAAATCTCTCTCACATCTACTACTTCATTGTCATGGTTTTATTTTAGGCCTGTATCACTTCTTTCCAACATAATACAATAAGACTCCAAATGATCTTCTTGCTATTATATTTTGGGAATTTATATCTATTTTTTTCTTACAAGTTAATTTACTTTTTATTATACTCATGCACCAGCAACTGATTACCTTATTATTAACTAAAGAATGTAGTTTATTCCAATTGCCTTAGTTTTTACCTAATGCCTTTTTTTCCCCAGGATCCTCTCCAATATACTGCATTACATTAACTCATCATGTCTCCTTGCCTCTGAAAATTTGGAAAAGATACTTTTTTCAGTTAAATATTTTATTACTTTTTAAAATACATTTTTATTTTAATTATAGTTTGCATACAATATTATGTTAGTTTCAGGTATACAACATAGTGACTAGACATTTATATAACTTACAAAATGATCATTTTGATAAATCTAGTACTCATCCAATGCCATGTAAAATTATTAAAATATTATTGACTATATTCCTTATGCTACATTTTACATCCTCATAACTATTTTGTAAGTACCTAGTTGTACTTCTGAATCTCTTCACCTTTTTCAGCCATCCCACCAATCCCCATTCCATCTGGCAATCATCAAAATGTCCCCTATATCTATGAGTTGTTTTGTGTTTTTGTTTGTTTGTTTGTTTCCTTCTTTAGGTTCCACATGTAAGTGAAATCATATGTCATTTGTCTTTCTCTGTCTGATTTATTTTACTTAGCATAATACCCTCTGGGTCCATCCACATTGTTGCTAATGGTAAGATATTATATTCTTTTTATAACTAAGCAATATTTTATTGTATATATGTACCACTTCTTTTTTTTATCCATTCATTCATTGATAGACACCTAGGTAGCCTCCATAACTTGACTATCGTAAATAATGCTGCAATGAACATATGGATGCAAGTGTCCCTTCAAAGTAGTGTTTTGTGTTTCATTAGATAAATACCCAGAAGTGGGATTACTAGATTGTTTTTTTCTCCTGTTATTTATAGCTTTTGTTTTAAAGTCTAATTTTGTCTGGTATACATATTGCTACCCCAGGTTGTTTGTTTGTTTCCATTTATATAAAGCATATTTTTTCATTTATTTACTTTCAATCTGTATGTGTCTTTCAATCTAAATGAGTGGCATTACGTAGTAGGTGTCCTGTGGGGGTGGAGGTCAGTGGTGCAATCTTCTCTTGTCACCTGAGCTAGGTGCTCTTTTAGGCAGCACATCTAATAGTCTCACTTTCTTATCCATTTAGCCACCTTATCTTTTGATTGGAACATTTAATTTATTTATATTTGAAGTAATTGTTAAGAAAGACCTAATTGTTGCTATCTTCTTCTCTTCTTCTTCTTCTTCTTCTTCTTCTTCTTCTTCTTCTTTCTCTTCTTCTTCTTCTTCTTCTTCTTCTTCTTCTTCTTCTTCCTTCCTTCCTTCCTCCTCTTCCTCCTTCCTTCCTCCTCTCCTCCTCCCCTCCTCTCCTCCTCTCCTCCTCCTCTCTCCTCTTCCTCTTCCTTCTCCTTCTTGAAATCCTTCTAACATTCCCTGTAATACTGGTTTAGTGGTGGTGAACTCCTTTAGCTTTTTATTGTCTGTAAGCCTCTTTATCCATCCTTCAATTCTGAATGATAGCTTTGCTAAGTAGAGCAATTTTTGTTGTAGGTTTTTACTTTTTATTACTTTGAATATTTTGTTCCAATCCCTCCTGGCCTGCAAAGTTTCCATTGAGAAATCAGCTGACAGTCTAATGGGAACTCCCTTATAGGTAACTGCTTTTCTCTTGGTGCTTTTAAGATTCTCTCTCTGTCTTTAAACTTTGCCATTTTAATTATGATGTGTTTTGGTGTGAGCCTCTTTAGTTTCATCTTGTTTGGGACTCTTCACTTCCTGGGCTTATATGTCTGTTTCCTTTGCCAGGTTAGGGAAGTTTTCTGTTATTATTTTCATATTTTTTTTTTTTAATTCTTTGCTCTCTTTTTCTCCTTCGTGTGTCCCTATGATGTGAATGCTGGTATACTTAACGTCCCAGAAGCCTTTTAAGCTATTTTCATTTTTTGGAAGGGGGGTAGTTTTTGTTTTTGTTTTTGCTGTTCTCATTGGGTGTTTTCCTCTACCTTATCTTCTAAATTTCTGATTTATTCCTCTGCTTCATCTAATCTATTGCTAATTTCCTAAGGTATTCTTCATTTCAGTTATTATGTTTGCTTCTATGTATTAGATAAGGCTGCTATCTCTCCCAATCTCAGTAGAGTGGCCTTATGTAGTAGGTGTCCTGTGGGGCCAGGAGACAATGGTGAAATCTTCTCTCATCACCTGAGCTTGGTTCTCCAGGTGTGTCTATTTTATGTGTTGTGTTTGCCCTTTTGTTGTAGTTGAGCCCTGGTTTCCATTTGCATGTGAATGGGAGGGATTGACCCTTGGATTTATTGGTTTTGAGAATAAGCTGATGACTACAATGGAGGAGCTATTGTGACTCTACTCAGCAGGATTTGCTTTAGCAGGTCTCTGGTACATACCTTCTTCCCTTTGGTGTGCCATCCTCAGATGTGTTTCCAGGTGGCGCTTCTGCTCATATTAAAACAGACCACTGGGCATGCAGGCTGGGCCCTCCTCAATGAGGCCCTACCACAGGCCAAATTCAGCTATAACCTATGTCCTGCCTGGGGCCACCTGATGTCTATAATTGTAGTAAATATTCTATGTGTCAAAAAAAATAGTTGGTGAAACCTAAAATAAAGAATTGGAAAGCTGTACTGTGTACATGGAGATGGGATAGGTAAGGGGTCAGTATTTTAAAACAATACTATAGTATGATGCAAGTAGTAATTATTGTGGTACATTAAATGATCAATGTGCTCTGATATTTTCCAAAAATAAAAACTGATCACATTACTATTATATAGAAAGAAGTGTCTTATTTAATGAATATATAAGATGAGGAATCTTGACAGTTCTGTGCTTTTTTTCTTATTCAATTTGCCAGTTTCTTCTAGAGTAAACTTTAAACTCAGCTTATGTGGTTTTCTATCATTCCATCATTCATGTACTCATTCATCAAATATTTGCATATCACCTCCCATATGTAAGACACATGAGTAAAAGGAACTGACATATATTAAATCCTACTCACAATCAGCACTTTGCTAAGTATTTTCAAATTATAAGAATTATTGTCTTCATTTTATAAACAAAGAAACTGTTGCATAAAGGTAAAGTAACAAGTGTAAGGTCTCTCAACTAGTTTGTATAGGACAAACCTATACACAATGCTTTCTTTCAAGGAGCCTGTGTTTAATGGAAAAGTTTGACAGTTCCCTAAATAATTAGAATGTAAAGCAAATGAATTTCATATTATAAAAAATGGTAAAATTGTTATGTGGCAAGTCAGTAGTGTTTACTAGCTAGATTACCAGCATGTTTCTTTAAGTAAGAAGGCTACTATTTTTATGATGATGGTTCGCAACAGTTTTTTTTTTTTATAACACAAGGTTTATGGAAACTATAGCGCTTTTGACAAGGCTTTAGAATAATGGTATAATCTTATTTTTTGTTATTCGTTGATAGAGCTAGAAATAATTTAAGTGAATCTCACCCCTCCTCCATTTCTGCATTTATAATTCTCAAAGTTGATAACCTTTTTATGAGGACATAAAAGTAATAAAGCAAAAATATATATAATTTTTGTCTTCCTTTGAAACATGTATTATGTCCCAGGTTTTTTTGTTTTTTTTTTTTTTTTGCCATCCTCTCTATCTCATATATAGTCTCAGAAAACTGTTTCCATCAATGGATAGGAGCTAAACTATAGAAATGAAGCATTACCTCATAATTCTACTTCTGATTTTTATTGAAACACATATTATTATTATTATTATTATTATTATTATTATTATTTTCCTTATTATTAAGAAAAGTTAACTTTTTAAAGGTCTTTTTTTTAAATTTAGTGGATGTTTTTTGGCGGGGCAAAAATTGGGTGCTATACAAAGCTTGCAAGGGTAGGAGTCATATAAGTTTAGGACTATGCAGATTACTTTTTTCATTACATATTGAAAAATTTCATTAAGAATTCGTAGTGAAGTAAAGTATAATAAATATTAGCATCACTTTCCTATTCCTCAAGCTTTAGGGTTAAAATGATAAAATTAAACTGTCTTTATAAAACATCTCTTGGAAAGCTACAATGAAATAAGAAACAACATGGTCCTCAGGATAAATTTTCTACTATTTATTTGTGTCAAATGAAGGAAGAAAGAACACAAAAAGCAAGTGACAGTGATTATAATCAAACTTAAAAAATACTACTATGACTACATCTGAGTGAATTGTCACTCCTAGCTAACTTGTGTTTCCATGAAATTTTGCAATAGAATAATTCCTGATGTGCAAAATAATATGTTTATGTATGCTATTAGTGGAAACAAGACAAAATGTGTATTATAAACAAGCCAGGTAGCTTAGAGAGCATTCCATTCAGTAATGTTGAATAGCAATAGATCAATCACATAAGGGCCTGGTGCAGAGAAACGGTCGGGTGCTGGGGACCTACCATTGACCTGAGCACTAAAAGCCTAGAGTCCTGTCTCTACTTTGAAGATGTAAAACTTGGCTATCCTTAAGATGCTTTCAACACACATCATTCTGTGGTTTAATGACAGAAAGTACCAATGACATTAAATAGACATAAAAGTCTGAATGATTTAGAATAATTGGCTAGGAATGAGTTAAATTCTATAGTCACTTACAAGCCATGTAGCTAAAACAAGATTATTAACTCTTCTGAGTCAGTTTTCTCAGTTGAAAAAAAAAAAAAAAAAAGCAGCTGCTTCAATGGATTTTATGAGGTTCTAGTGACAACATGTTACAACACTCAGTACAGACCTTGACTGAGAAGAATCATTAAGAAAACAGGAATTTGTTTACCTACCTTAGTGCTTATGAAACCTGAGCTATGAATCCCTGTGTAGTCATGGTTTTACTTATACAGCTGTTGCACGCACAATGCTACCCTAAAGTTAGGAGCTCAATAAATGTTTGATGAATCAGTCAATGAGTATTAAAGAAGTTAACTATTCTATGTCTCCAACTATTTCTAGCCAAATTTTTACAATGCATTGACTTGTTTTGAATCTCACCCTGAAACTCATTAGCTACTTATATGAACTTTTACAAGATACCTAACTTCTCTGAGTTTTGGTTTTACTTATATGAAAAATGAGATTATTAATATCATATACTTTATAGGATTCCTGGGTAGACTAATTGATGTAATGAAAAGTAGCTATTACAGTGTTCAGTCATAACAAGCACACAAAAAATCAGTTACTATTATTACTAGTTGTCCCAGACTGAAAGAGCTAAATTATGCTGGTAGAAAAAATAATAGCTGAATAATGGTGGATCGAGTATCAGCAAAATATGGGCAAACGCCATATATAAATTTAAAAGATCTCTGAATCCCCATAATTAATTAAATGGAAAAGATAATATGTAAATAGAATATATTAGCATGCCCCCCTAGAGGGTTCATATATTTACAGTAGTATACACTGCACAAACATTAACACATCTACATCATATTAAAAAAAATAAACTTGAATTTTCAAGTTCAGTGAAATTATTTATTAAAATTAATAAACAAGTGCTAGATGACAATGTTGAAAATATATAATTGAGCAGTAAAATTGATAAATTTAAAAAAAATAAATTAATGTTTGCCTCTGACAATAGATGTCATTCTAAATGTATTTAAGTGCTCTGACAAAAATCAAACTTCAGGGTGAAAAAGAAAATAAAGCATTTTTACTTCATTTTAACCTTATCTAAAAAGGTCATCATTTTTTTTTTTTTGTTCTAATGCAGTTAACTAAGAACAGAAAAGAAAGGAAATTCTCCATAATGTTACTTCAATATATTCCTTGATTACAATTACCTTGTGTCACCTGTATTTGTCCTTGTGGCAAAATTCCTCCCTTGGGGCTTTTGACCTATAAAAACATTTTAAAACAAAAGTACTTTTTCTAAACTTTTAGGGTAAGGAGAAATTTCTGTAGACCATCTCTAAATTTTTCTCTTCTGAGGGAAAAATAAAGTTTCTATATATTGAAGAAACTTGTGTATATAGAGAGATTTAATTTAAAAATTATTTTCTCATGAGTTTAAAATTAGAGATGTTAGTCAGAAACAAGATATATACAAAATGAAGTGATGCTGAAACTTGTCCTGATTATGGTATAACCTGGACCATGTGGTGGTTTAGTTTTCAAAGAGAAAATGGGAAATTGAAATTACATGCCATTAAATTAAAGTAGATAAGCCTACACTGATGTTGGTAATAAATATAATACACAGTGATGACAAACTAGACCAGTGATAATTTAGAAAGGTTGTAATATCCCTGTAAAATTAATTAACATAGTTCATTACATTAGCATGTTTGTAAGAAAAATCAACAAACATCCATTTATGACAAAAATCAGCAGAAAATAATTTTTAACTAAAAAAATACCTATGAAATCAAAAAACAACATAACTTAAGATTGAAACACTTAAATAATTATTTACTGTCTAGATCAATTTTAATAATTATTGCACATTGAATATGTTTTATAGTTTACTGGCTTCAGTATTTAGACAAGTGTGCATGTTATAGCCAATTTTTTTCAATATTGTACTGAAGATCCCAGTCAGTTGTAAGGCAAGAAAATAAGTTAAAATTATAGTTCCTAGAAAGGATGATACGATTCTGTAGATAGACTACTCAAAATAATTTTGAATAAATCATAGAATTAAATAAAAAGTTTAACAAGGTGGCTGAATATACAAAAACCTCTACAAATCAAATTCTATTTCTACATGCCAGAAACTAACAGGAAGACAATGTAATTAAAAACATATCTATAACTACCAAAATTATGCTTATTAGAAAATCTAACTTAATGGAGAAATTAAAAACTCTATTGAAAGAGAATACATAATATTTAAATAAATGCTAATGTTATGAACTGAACTTTGTTCACCTAAAATTCATATGTTGAAGCCCTAACCAACAATGTGACTGTATTTGAAAATAGAGCCTTTAAAGAGATAATTAATGTTTAAAAGTTATAAGGGTAGAGACCTAATATCATAGAACTTGTGTCCTTATAAGAAAAGATACCTCTCTGTCTCTCTCTGTCTTTCTGTCTGTCTCTCTTTCTCTGTCTCCCTGACTCTGTCTGTCTCCCTCTGTCTCTCTGTCTCTGTTTCTCTCTCTCTCTGTATATCCACATAGAGGAAAGGCCATGTGAAGACAAAGCAAGATGGTAGAGATCTTTACCAGAAAACATGCTAACCAGAACCTTGATCTTGCACTTCTAGCTTCCAGAACTGTGAGAAAATAAAATTCTCTTATTTAACACATGTAGTTTTTGATAGTTTGTTATGGTAGCCTGAACAGACTAATACAGAGAGTTTTATATAATATGTTTATGAATCAGAAGACTTAAAATCATAAATATATCAAATCTCCTCAAAATAATCTATAGATTTATTCTTTCCTTCTATGTTCAACAAATGTTCATTGAGTACCTACTATTCACTAGGCACTATTTTAGGCACATGGGATACAATAGTGAACAACATAAAAATTGCTGCCCTGATGCAGCTTACATACTAGTTCCTAAAGTGCAGAGTCAAGTATTTTAAGTCATAGAATATAGATTTAAAAAACTTCTATATTCAATGTGATTCCAATAAGAAATATCACCAGGTCTTTTAACACAACTTAACAATATGATTTTAAAATTTATATTTAAATGCACATTATCCAGAACATATAAAGAAGAAAACCATGGTAGGGATATTTGCTTAGCCAAGGACAAAACAGTATTTTAAAGGCATATAAAATCAGTATATTAAGTCAGGGCTGAAGAAATAGACACTGATAAACTGAACAGAATAGGGAACCCCAAAACAGAACCATATATAAATTAAAATTTTATGTATACTAAGCTAGCAATATTAGATAGACTTTATAACATATTGTTATAATAATTTTGACCATATGTTTTTAAACAATGGATGTTATGACAATTGCTTAATCAAATGTTTTTTAAATGAATTTGAACCTATATTTCATACCATGCATTTAAAAATTGATTATAAATAAGTAAAATATTTAAATGTAAAAGCAAAACTAAGCCTTTAAAGAAAATATAGAGGAATAACTTTATGAACTCAGGAAGAGAAAACAAAAAATACAAAACTTTTAAACTTTAAAAATAAAAAAAAATTGTTTTGATATGATTATATCATATTAAAATTAACCACTTCTATTTATTAAAACATAATATACAGAGAGAGAAAAGACAAGCCTTAACTAGAGAATATTATTAAAATATATTTAACTGGGCAAGTACTTGTATTTGTATTATGTAAAAACACTTGTTAGTAAACAAGAAAAAAGTATTTTAGATGTTGACTAGCTGATACAAAATTTTACACAAAAATAACAGGAGCCAAGAATAGCCAAAATATTTTGGAAGAAGTATATGGTCAAAGTACTTCCTTTAATAAGTATGCAGACATACTATTAAGCTACATTTATTAAGGCAGTGTGTATAGACACATTGGTGCAAGGATAGACAAATAGACAAATACAATAGAATAGAAATGTCAGAAATAGATTAGATAAAGATAGATGATAAATAGATAGATGATAGATGATAGATAGATAGATGATAGATAGATAGATAGATAGGTAATAATAGAGGTGTCACTGTAGGTCAACAAAGAAAGAGATTCTTCAATAAATAATGCTGACTCAATTCCATGACAATACAAAAAATAAATAAAATTTGGCCCTTATCTACACCATTCACAATAATCTATCCCAAGTAGTGTAAATAAAATTGTGAAAAGGACAAAAAATAAGGCTTGTAAAATATGATACAGAATATATGCACAATCTTGGGAAAAATATATTTTAATAACAATACAGGAAACACTAATTTAAAGGGAAAATATCTAGATTAAACTAAATTAAAATTAAGAACTCATGTTCATAAAAAGGCCCACATAAAAGAATGAGAAGACAAAGTCAAAACTGAAAAAAAAATAATGTTTGTAACAGATATCACCACAAAAATCCATGTACTGGAAATATATTAAGAGCATTCATAAATCAATATGAAAAGGGCAGGAAACCTTATGAAAAAAATGAGCAAGAGCCTTGAGCAGGCAATTCACAAGAGAGGAAAAATTGAATGACAAATGCACATCTAAAAAGATGTTCTAAATCAGAAACATGGTGGTAGGGGGTCCTTTTGATCTTCCCTTTGCAATTACAAGTTGAACAGCTATAATCCCACAAAAATGTCCAAACTAACACATAAACTATTAGTTTTGGAATCTCTCATCTTCTGAGAGATTTGAGCATCAAAAACATCTGAAAGTAAATAAATTGAGGTGAACAAGGGATGAGGGAAGGGAGAAGAGCAGAGATGATTTTGCAGGTACAGTCTGCAACTAACTGTGAGACTGGGTGAGAGGAGAAAAATCAGGTTTCTTTGTGCACTCTTTATCCATGAGCATTCATGCCTGAGTAATCAGCATATACTACATCTGAACCCAGCAATCTTTTGGGAAATAGACCAGAATACAGAAGAGTGACAACTGTGTTCTAGCAGCAACCACTGCCAGGCAGAAAACAAAGTCTGGAGCCTGGCCACCTCCCCATATCCTTCCAGAGCTAGCAGCAGGCCCCAGAAAGAAAACTATATCAGCAAGTGTCAGACTATAGTGCAGAGTATCTATAGCCGATAGAACTGAAGAGATAGCTTTTGCAGGTAATTCCAGTGACAGAGGTGGAGATACAAAGGTGAGACAGCCTAAGTCTGGCAGTCACCATGCCTAGGAGTAAAACAAAGCTGCAAACACAACAGCAGCCTTTCCCAACTCATCCCCGCCTATCGAGGCTGATACCAGCATTACCACTTGGGACACCTCAGGCCGTGCAACACTGCATCTGGCTGCTGGGGCAGTGCCAGACCATCAATGGCTTAAAATCCCCTCACCAAATCACATTCTACCACTGGAGTGGAGTCCTAATACTGAAGAAGCATAGTCAAAGAAGAGACACAAACTTTCCCAGGAAATAGAGGGCAAATTTTGCCCAGCAGAGATCAGAGAGGCCTGGGCTGTGTGGGAGGCTTGTGAACCACTTATTGTAAAATAAAATAAAAATCTCTTCTTATCAATCTGCTAAAGAAGCATCACTCTTAATAATACAACAACAACAACAACAACAAAGCAGAGTCCTTTCCCATAAATGTCTAGGAGGAGAAATAATCCATCAACTACCATGAACAACCAAGGTAACAAGGCAGCTCGGAAAGAAAATTAAACATCTCGAGATAATGGAAATATGTGATTTAAATGACAGAGAATTCAAGATTCCAGTTCTGAAAAATCTCAATGAGATGCAAGAAAACTCAGATAGGCAGTTTGATAAACTCAAAAATAAATTAACCAATTACCCAAAGGCATACTTTACCAAAAAGACTGAACCTTAAAAATCAGATAGAAATTCTGGAGCTGAAAAACTCAATAAAACAGATGAAGAATAAAATAGCAAATTTAAGAAATAGAGCTGGCAAGAAGGAGAAAAGAATGTGATATCAAAAACAAAAATCTGGAAATGATGCAGATGGAGAGAAAGAATCTCGAGACCAAAAAAAAAAAAAAGAGAGAGAGAAAGAACTCTGCGAGAACTATGTGACTACATCAGGAAGAGAAATATAAGGGTGGCTTGCAAAATGGTATAGAAAATAGAGGCTGTGAATGTCTCCTTCAGTGACCACATCAAACTTAACCAAAACTACAGAGCAACCAGTACACAGAGTTGCCTGCAGTCTGGCTGAACAGAAGCCCTACAACCAGGTTATTTCAAATAGCCAGTCACCTCAAAATGGTAGAAAGGATGAGTTTGTGAAATGGCCCAGTCCCACAACAGCATGTGGTGATAGAGAAACAAGAGGGCTATCTTGGCTGCAAAGCCACCTTCCTTAAGGAGTAAAGGGTCCCAGCCGCACACTGGGCTCCTCACCTCAGGGTCCCAGTGACTCTAAGAAAAGTCCCCACAATCTCTGGTTGTGAAAGAAAGCAAAGGTTGTGGTTGAGTGAGACAGAGGGCTGTGGGGAGCAGAGGCCTTCCTCTTTAAAGGGCCTGTGTTCAATCTCACTTGCTGATGAGCTCACTCACTCTGAGCTCCAAAGCTGAAACAGCTGCTGATGGTGTGCCAGAAACATATGGGGATGTACTGAATTTTTGGGCTTCAGGGCGAGGGCTATAAAGGTAGCTTTCTCCTGGACAGAGTTGCAAGCAAAAGCCATTGTTCCTTTATTGAGCCCTCCAAGCTCCCAGGCTGCAAATACCATCAACATGAAGGTGTCATCAACTTGAATAACACAGGTCAATGGGCTCAGGGGATTCTCTGAGACTCTGCTTCTCCCAACTTGTGGGCTCATCCAAGCTGCTTCCAGTGATTTATTTTATACAAATGGGCTGGCTGCCTTGGCTCCCATTTGTGAACTTTCACAAAATCTTTCAAATGCTCATGAAACCCAGCATCTGACCTCATCATGCCCCATACACTTTTCTGAACAGCCCCAACTCCCGCACTAGTGACAGCCAACCTTGGATTCAGATTTGGCCCACTGAGGCACCTATAAGCTCAGCATGGATGGCAGTCATATGTGGATTGCTTGATGATGCTTACCAGAACTGAGCCCCACTGCCCACCTAGTACACAAAGCCACTAAGGCTAGGAGACTGAGGAGTCCTATTTAATACATAGAAACAGACACACAGAAGCAGCCAAAATGGGGAGACAAAGAAAAATGTCCCACTTGAAAGCATGGAACAAAGTTTCAGAAAAGAATTCACCAAAATGGAGACAAGTAATATACCAGATTCCAAGTTCAAAGCAGTGGTAATAAGGATGCTCAAGGAATTTAGGAGAAGAATAGATAAACTATGAGAAAATTAACAAAAAAATTAAAAAAATGAATTGAGATGGAAAACCTAATAGGGAACTAGTCAGAAATGAACAATACAATATCTGAGATGAAGAGTACATTAGAGGGAATCAACAGAGTGGATGAAACAGAGCATAAAATATCCATGACATAGAGGATAAGTTAACAGAGGGCACCCAACCAGAACTGCAAAATAATATATAATAATAATAATAATAATAATAAATAATAATCCAAAAAATTTAGATAGTTTAAGAAGCCTCTGGGACAATATCAAACATAATAACATTTATACATCATAAAGGTAGCAGAAGCAGAAGAGGATAGCAAGGAATTAAAAACCTATTTGAAACAATAATAATGAAAAATTTCCCTAACCCAGTGAAGGAAATAGACATACAAGCCCAGAAAATTCATAGAGTCCCAAATGACATGAATCCAAAGAGGCCCATACCAAGACACATCACAATTAAAATTCCAAAGGTTAAATTCAAAGAGGGAATCTTAAAAGCATCAAGAGAAAGCAGTTAGTTACATAAAAGGGAGCACCCATAAAATTGTCAGCTAATTTCTCAAACAAACAAACAAACAAACAAAAACTATGCAGGACAGAAGAGCTTGGCACAAAATATTCAAAGTGATGAAAACCTAGAAATTACAACCAAAGTTATGCTACATTAACAAAGGTAACATTTAGAATCAAAGGACAAATAAAGAGCTTCTCAGGTAAGAAAATGTTAAAGGAGTTCATCACCACCAAACCAGTATTATAGGAAATGTTGGAATAATTTCTTTAAGAAGGAAAAAATATATGCAGAAATTCTAAAGAATGGTGATAACTATATATCTATCAACGAGTACTTCAAATGAAAAAGAATTAAATGCTTCAGTCAAAAGGGTGTCTGAATGGATAAGAAAACGAGACTTGCACATATGCTTTCTACAAGGGGCTCACTTCAGATTAAAAGACACACACGGACTAGAAGTAATGGGATGGAAAAAATATATTTTATGATGGACCTAGAGGGTAATGTGCTGAGTGAAGTAAGTCAGATAAGGAAAAACAAATGCCATATGATTGCATGTATATGTGGAATCTAAATAACAAAATAAACAACAAAAAAATAGAAAAATCGCATAGGTACAGAGAACATTTTGAGAGTTACCAGATAAGAAGAGGTTGGAGGTTGGTGAGAAAATAGGAAGGGATTAGGACGTACATATATATATATATATATATATATATATATATACACACACACAATATTATTGGTTATTTCCTTATGCTACACTTTCTATCTCCATGACTATTTTGTAACTACACATTTGTACGTATATATATGTATATATATGTATATATAATGTGTATATATGTATATATGTATATATAATGTATATATTAAATATGTATATATATATATATATAATGATTTCAGAGGGGTGCTAGATTTATTGGAGTGATGACTTTTTTGAGTTATATAGACATCTAATCACTATATTGTGCAACTGAAACTAATATAATATTGCATGCTAACTATAACCAAAAACACAAAACACTATTAATAAAAATAATTAAAAACAAAAGAAAGAGCAATGTAAGAATAATGGGTATACCAGAAAGAGAAGAGAGGGAGAAAGAAGAGAGAGTGTATTGAAACGAAGCTGATGAAAACCTTCCAAACCTATGGAAAAAACTGGATCCTTGAATACAAGGAATAAACAGAACACCTAGTTATCTAAATCTAAAAAGGCCTTCTCCAAGGCACATTATATTAAAACTGTCAAAAACTAAAGACAAAGAAAAGATTTCTCAAGGCAGCCGGGGAAAAGAAGATGCTAATATAGACAGGAAACCCCTTCAGATTATCATCAGATGTTTCAGAAACTTTTACAAGGTAGGAGAGAGTAGAATCAAATATTCAAACTTGAAACTTAGAAATTACCAGCCAAGAATAATATATCCAGTAAAGTTGCCCTCCAGATATGTAGGAGAAATAAAGAACTTTTCAGACATACAGAAATTGAGTGAATTTTCCACCACAAAGCTTGCATTACAGAAAATATTGAAGGGGGTTATTCTATCTGAAACAAAAAAGATAAAAAGATACAAAACTATGAGTAAGATGACTAAAAGATAGACAGAAACAGGGAATTGCAACCCTTATTCAGAACAAAAATATTGTACACTTAAATATTACATAATAGTTAAAGGTCAAAATATGTTTGAAAAGAGGAGATAATAGTTACTGCAATTCAAAAATGAACTTACTGCATAAGTGGGGATAATTTGTGACAACAAAAACAAAGAGGAGGAGGGTAAAATATCTGAACTTGCAAATAAGAATGGAGATAAAATGCATGCAGAAGAAAAAAACACTCTATTTATGAAAATTTCTTTTATATAAATTTAATGGTAATCACACACAAATCTAGAACTGAGACATGTATCATAAAAAAGGACAAACAGGGAAAATATAGAAAACCACCAAACTAAAATAAACACAGAAACACAAAAGGCAAAGAAACACTGGAAGCTACCAGAAAACATAAAATGGCAATGGGAAAATGTCATATATCTATAATCACCCTAAATGTAAATGAACTGACTCACCAATAAAAAGGCTGAGTGACAGATTAGATTGAAAAACAAAACCCAATCATGTGCTGCCTTTTAGAGACACATCTCAGCTGCAAGGAACAAAGATGGACTCAAAGTGAAAGAATGGAAAAACAATACTCCAAGGAAATGGCTTTCAGAGAAAAACTGATGTAGTCATATTTATATCTAATGAAATAGACTTCAAGAAAAAAAGGTAATGAGAGACAAAGATTGACACTTCATAATATAAAGGAGGCTGTACACCAAGAAGACATAGCACTCATTAATATATATGATTCCAATAAGAGAGAACACAAATATATAAGGCAACTACTAACAGACCTAATACATTAAGAAAAAAAAAGCCGAAAACATAATTATATTAGAGAAACTAAATACTCCACATAGAATTATGGATAGATCATTCAAATGGAAACTCAATAAGAAAAATATCAATCTTAAATGATACATTAGACCAATTGGACAAAAAGTGACATTTACAGAGCCTTTCATCCCCAACAACATATTATACATTCCTCTCTAGTGCCCATGGGAATATTATGAAATATGAACCTTATGTTGGGTGCTTGAAAAATTGGAAAGCCACATGCAAAAGAATAAAACTAGACTCCTATCTGTCATTATACACTAAAATTAACTAAAAATTGACCAAAAACCTAAATATAATACCTGAAACAATGAATTGCATAGAAGGAAACAGATACCAAACTCATGGATCTTGGACTTATAGAGCATTTAATGAATTTAACCTCAAGAGCAAGAGAAATAAAAGCAAAAATAAATGAATGGCACTATATCAAAACTAAAAAGATTCTGTACAGCAAAAGGAACTGTCAACAAAACAAATACAGAGCCAAAAAATGGGAGATATTTGCAACAAATCCTTCTGATAAGGGGCTAATAAAAAAAAAATTAAAAAATGATACAATTCAAAAACAAACAAACAAACATTCCAATTAAAAAAATGGGCAGAGAATCTGGACACATTTTCTAAGAAGACATACAAATGGCCAACAGACATATGAAAAGATCTTCAATTTCACTTGCTATTAGAGAAATGCAAATCAATACCACAATGAGATACTGCTTCACACCTGTTAGAATGATTATCATCAAAAAGTCAAGTAATAACAATTGTTAGAGAGGTTGTGGGAAAAATGAACCCTCATACATCGCTGATGAGAATATAAATTGGTTCAGCCGATATGGAAAATGATTAAGAGTGCAATTACCGTATGACCCAGTATCTACCCCAAAAATTTGAATGCATTTATTCATAAAGCTATATGCATCCCCCATGTTCATTGTAGCAGTATTCAAGGTGACCAAAGACATGGATACAATCAAGTGCCCTTCAATAGAAAATTGGATGAAGGAGATTTAGCACATATATACAATGGAACATTCCTCAGCTATAAAAACAAAATGAAATACTGCCATTTGAGACAACATAGACAACAGAGATGAATTTTGAGATAATCACAGTAAGTGAAATAAGTCAAGCTGAAAAGTTGAAAACCATATAATTTCACTCATTTGTGGGATATAAAACTGAAAGCAACAGACAATACAAACAAAAACTCATAGCACAAACACAGTTTAATGATTACTAGAGGGAAAAGGAAAAAGGGAGAGGTAGATAAGGGTAAAGGGGTCAAAGATATGGGGACGGAAGAATATTTAACTTTGGATGGTAAGCACATAATGTTAGTGAAATGTGCACTTGAAACCTATATAATTTTATTAACTGATGTCAATATAATAAATTTAATTTAAAAAGTCTAATCCCAGTAGTAAGTTGAAAACACAAATTAAAACAATGATGTCTTTTTAAACCCATTAGAGTGGCAAATTTTTCAAATCTAAGGTTGGTGAGGATCTGGAAACAGTGTAAATGATACAGATCTCTGGAAAACAACCTTTACATATGGTATTAAATATGTGTATGAGGATTCAGCAATTCCACTTATAGGTATATGTAGAAGAAAAAGTCTTACTCCCTGTCCATTCAGAGATATGTATAAGAACATTTTATAAAGCATTGTTTCTATTGGCAGAATAATTAACTGAAAACAAATCAAATTCAACAAAAGAGGGTTAGATAAGTTATGGTACATTAACATAGAAGACTACAGCTATGTATCATCATAAATTATCTCAGTAATATAATGTTAAGCAAAAAAATAACAGAAAAAAATCATACAATATAATTCCTATACAAGTTTAAAAAACATGAAAAACCAAAGAAAGTTTTAAAAGAAAAAAAATGTGATAAATTTCTAAGAAAAAGCAAGGGAATAGTGAATACAATTTTCAGGATTCTGAAAACCTCTGAGTGGGGCAACAAAAGGCTTGGGTATCCTGAGTGACCTATTAGAAACTTCAATACTGATGTAGGTTTTTGTTATTTCTTTTAAACTAAATGGTAGGAATATAGGTATTTAGAGCATTCATTACTTTGCTTGTACTTCAAATTCTGTTTAACAATTAATAAAAGCAATGAAAACAGAGATGTCAGTTTGATCATTTTTGTATAAATATTTTAAAAATATATACATACATAGATTTACCATTAAAAGGGAAATAATTCCTGATCCCATCTGATCCCAGAAGCTAAGCAGAGTCGGGCCTGGTTAATACTTGGATAGGAGACTACCTAGGAAGATCAGATGCAGTAGGCATGAAAAATAAAATAAAAAAATAAGGGATTGTAAGCTGACACGTTCCTTGCAATCTGGGAGGTCAACTGAGGGTTGCCTCACTGGAAAATAAAAAAAAAGGAAGAAAGAAACCCAGTGATGTCAGAAACATGGAGGAGTGAGAGACATCCATAGATCTCACCCTTGAAACAACAATAAGCTGAACATCTAAAACAACAAAAAACACCCAAATTGCACACCAACACATCTAGTGAGGGATCTGCGGATAAGAGCTAACACAGGTCAGAACCCTGGGAGTCAGACAGTAGCCTGAGAGAAACAAAAAAGCTCTGCCTCTCATAGCCAGAAACTACTGCAGGAGGAGGGAGGGGGGAAAGCACAGCAGATTCCCTGAAACAGTGATAGTAGAAAAACAAAAGTTGATTATCACCAGCCATGATTGCAAAATACAAGACTGAGCCACGGCCTCCATCCTCTAACCCAGAGAGCCACTCTCCCCATACCCTCCAAGAATGAACAATGCAGAATCTCAGGAAATTCTGATCAAATGCTACTGAAACTATCGTTAACACTGACAGGGATTGAAACTGAAGGTAGAAAGCATGATTAAATACCTATAAGGGGAAAAAAAGGTCATTATTAAGACTTTATATAAAGCAGGAATCCAAGATGCTTCAATGCCACCTACTGGAAACCAAAAGAAAAATGCTTTTTTTTGCAAAAGACACAGGAGAGACCTTATATACTAAATCTTTCTAGGAAAAAAAAAAAAGGCAGAATAAACTTCCATTAATACCAAGGCAGAGAGAAACAGTCCACTAAACATCATGAACAACAAAGGTGACACAGCAATTCAGAAACAAAGAGGAAAATCTTCAGAAAATAAGCTTAATGACATAGATTATGTGACAAAAATGACAGAGAATTCAGGATGGTACTTCTGAAAAATCCCAGTGAGATCTAAAACAACTCATATCAACAATTTCAGGAATTGAAAAACAATTAAATGACCAAAAATGAGTCCTTTAGCAAGGAGATTGAAACCATCAAAAAAAAAAAAAAAAACAACAAATAGAACATCTGGAGATGCACAACACACTGCAAGAGATGAAAAATGAAATAGCAATCTTGGGAAATGGAGTTGACCATATGGAGGAAAGCATCAGTGATGACAAAGACAGAAATCTAGAAATAAAATAGAAGGAAGAAGAGAGAAAGTGAAGAATGAAAAATAATGAAAGAGAAATACAACTAGCTGATACTATCAGAAGAGGAAACATAAAAATAATGGACTAATGGACATTATCAAAGGGGAGGAAAAGAAGCAGAGACTAGAAAACATTTTCAGACAAATAGTTGATGAGGATTTTCCAAGTCTAAAAAAATGACCTAGAATTTTGATTTCAAGAATTCAAAAGAACACCAATTATCTCAACCCAAAAAGGCCTTCAACAAGACATTGTATTAAAATGATAAAAAATTAATGACAAAGACAGAATTCTCAGGGCAGCCAGAGGGGTGGGGAGGTGGGGGCAGGTAACCTGTAAAAGAAAACCCATTAGATTATTGTCGGACTTCTCAGCAAAACCTTACAAACCAGAAAGGATTGGAATTAAATATACAAACTATTAAATGAATGAAACTGCCAGCTAAGAATAATGTATCCAGTTAATCTCTCCTTTAAATATGAAAGAGAAATAAAGACCTTTCCAGACATACAAAATTGAGGGATTCTCCCACTAGAAGGCCTGAATTACAGGAAATACTGAAAGGGTTCAGCTCACCTAAAACAAAATGACAAATGAATATATATCTATGAGTAAGACGACTAGAAGAAAGAGAGAAGCAGAGGAGCACAACTCTTAGAAGAGCAGGATATTATAGACTGGAATGATAAGAAGAGATTTGCTATGGCAATATAGTAATGAACGTTCAGCCTACATAGGGACAAAATGGGTGAACATTGACTGAAAAAGGAAGGATCCCAAGATCCAAATTTGCAACGTGACATGGAGATAAGGCATGTGCAGAATAAAATGTACTACTATAGACAAATAACTGTCCTCTACATATTCGTAATGGTAACCACACGCCGAAGATTCAGAACAGAAATATGTAACATAAAACAAATCAAGTGAGAGAGCCCACAAAACCAATGAAAATACAAAAAAAAAAAAAAGTCACAAAAAAAACCCAAAAAAGCAATGGAAACACAGAGAACTACTAGTAAGCAAAACATAAAATGGTTATAAGAAAACTTCATATTTCAATAATCACCCAAAATGCAAATGGATTGAACTCACCAATTAAAGGCACAGAGTTGCAGATTGAATCAAAAAACAAAGCCCAAACATATGCTGCCACCAGGAGACAAAATATAGACTCAAAGTGAAAGGGTGGAAAATGATATTTCAAGTAAATGGCATCAGAGAAAAGCGAGAGTAGCGGTACTAATTTCAGTGGAAATAGACTTCAAAATAAAAAGGTAAAGTGAGATACTGAGAGACATTTCATAATGATAAAAGGAATCATGAACGAAGAAGACATAACACTTCTTAATATCTATGCTCCCAAGCAGGGAGTCTCAAAATATATAAAACAATTACTAAAAGAATTAAAGGTAGAAACAGATCAAAACACTATTGTAGTAGGGGAATTAAATACTCCACTGTCTGATATGGACAGATCATCCAAACAGAAAATCGATAAGGAAATAACATCTTTAAATTAACACATTAGATCAACTGGACATAATTGACATTTGCAGAGCCTTTCATCACAGAACAGCTGTTTAACATTCTTCTCTAGTACACATGGAACATTCTCAAGGATTGACCAGAGATAGCCTCAACATATATGAGAGGTTTGAAATCATACCAACCGTATTCTCTGATTATAATGTTTTGAAGCTAGAGATCAACTGCAAAAAAGAAAGCAGGAAGAAAACAGATACATGGAGATTAAACAACATTCTACTGAGAAATAACTGGGTTAGAGAAGAAATAAAAAGAGATCAAGAGACACATAAAGAAATGAATGATAATGACAGTACAACGTATCAAACTTTTTGGACATGGCAAAAGTGGTCATAAGAGGAAATTTCGTATCATTACAGGCCTATGTACAAAAACAAGAACGAGCCCAAATAAACAACCCTAACACTTCATCTTGAAAAACTAGGAAAAGGAAGAACACATGAAGCCTAAAGTCAGCAGAAGAAAAGAAATAATCAAAATTAGAGCAGAATTAAATGAAATTGAAAACAAAACAAAACAAAACAAAAGCAATAGACAAAATAAAAGCAAAAAATAAATTACTTTGAGAAGGTTTATAAAAATTGGCAAACCCCTAGCTAGACTCACTAAAGAAAAAACAAAAGGACACAAATAAACAAAATAGGATGAAAGAGGAGAAATTACAACAAAACACTGCAGAAATACAATAATACTGTGAAAAATATATAACACCAAATTCAATAACCTTGAAGAAATGGACTAGTACTTTGAAAGATAGAACTTTCTTAGACTAAATCAAGAATTATTGGAAAATATAAATAGACTGAACAGCAGTATGGAAATTTAAACAATCACCCAAAATCTATCAAAAAGTAAAACTCTAGGACCAGATAGCTTCACCAGTGAATTCCACCAAACACTCAAAGAAAATTTAATATCAATTATCCTTAAACTCATCCAAAACATTGAGAAGGAGACAATACTTCTTAGTACATTTAATGAGCCCAATATTACCCTGATAGCAAAATTCTGGTAGAGATAACAACAACAGCAACAAAAAAATGCTACAGACCAATATCTCTCCTAAGACAAATGCAAAAATCCTAAATAAGATACTAGCAAATAGAATACAACAATGTATTAAACAAGTTATACAACATAATCAAGTGGGTTTCATCCCAGGAACACAGAGATGGTTCAACATACACAAATTGATTAATGTGATACACCACATAAACAAATTAAAAAAAAAAAAAAGCAAGAATCATATAATCTTATCAATAGATGCAGGAAAAGACTTCAAGAAAATACAACATCCATTTATGATCAAAAATGATTAACATAATCGGTATAGGAAAAAAGTACCTTAAAGTTATAAAGGCCATGTAAGACTAAACACTTAGCTAACATTATACTAAATGGTGAAAAACTAACCTTCCTTCTAAGTTCAGGAACAAGCAAGGTTGTCCACTTTTCCACTGTTATCGATATAACATTGGAGGTCCTAGCAAGTGCAATCTGGGCCAAGAGAAAGATTAAATATACATCAACATAGGAAATGGGAGAAGTCGAACTGTCACTCTTTGCAAATTACATGATTCTCTGTAGAGAAAATCCTAAAGACTCCACAAGAACATTACTGTAAACAATAAACAAACACGTTAAGTTTCTGGAATACAAAAATAAATGTTCAAAAATCCATAGTGTTTTTATACTCTAATAATGAAATGTCAACAAAAATTAAAAAAAATTCCTTTTGCAATTGCAACAAATAGAATAAAATACCTAGGAATAAATCTAACAAAACATGTGAAGGACGAGTAATGGAAAGTGTAACACCCTATTAAAAGAAATTGAAAGAAATACAAAGAAATGGAAAGATATTCTGTGTTCTTAGATTGGAAGAATCGACATATTTAAAATGATCTTATTACCTAAAGCATTATTCAAATTCGATGTCATCTCTATCAACATTTCAGTGGCATTTTTTAAAGAAATAGAACAAAAATCATCAGATTTGTATGGAACCACAAAGACCCTGAATTGCCAAAGCCATCCTGAGAAAAAAAGGATGAAGTTGGAGGCATCACTCTGCACAACCTCGAATTATACTACAAAGCAGCAATAATCTAAATGGCATGTATTGTCGAGTAAATAGAGACACATACCAGTGGAACAGAACTGAGAGTCCATAAGAAACCAATTTTTATATAGGCAAATAATTTTTGATCAAAAAGCCAAAAACATACAGTGGAGAAAGGAAAACCTCTTCAATAAATGGTGCTGAGAAAACTGGAAAGCCACCTGCAAAATAATAAGACTAGACTATTGTCTATTACCACACACCAAATTTAATTCAAAATGAATTAGATATCTAAATATAAGATGCAAACAATAAATTGCGCAGAAGAAAACATAGGAACTAAACTTGAGGATCTTGGACTTAAAGAAGATTTTATGAATTTGACTTCAAAGGCAAAGGAAGTAAAAGTAAAAAAAATCAATGGGACTATATCAAACTAAAAAGCTTCTGTCCAGCAAAAGAAACCATCAGCAAGGTAAAGAGACAACCTTCTGAATGGGATATTATATTTGTAATCAAAGCCTCCTATAAGGCCTAATATCCAAAAAATACATGTAATTGCATTTACTTCCAGCATCCTCTGAGAAGCCTAAGTCTGGCCAGACTTTTGTTTGCAAGCCCTGTGAATTGCTATTGCAAAACTGTCACAAAATTTAAAAATAATATAGAATCAGCCCATTTGACTGATATTGAGAAAAGACGATTGGACAATTGAATGTTTAGCTTCACAAATCTTTTACCAGGCTTCTGACTTGAGCAGAGAAGAAGGATACACAGTTGGAAAAATACAAGCAGAGTGAGCAAACATCTATAGTTTATGTAATTGTTAAGAAATAAAGTAAAATATTTAGTACCACAAGAATTTTACATGTACATTTGATTTTGCTCTCTGAGCTTTATCCATAGACTTATCTAAGCTTTTTGTTTGTTTGTTTATTGGCCCACACTTACTGTTACTTTTGGTTGTACTTCAAAGTATCCTTGACAAGATTTTTGTACTGGCCATGGTCACACTGAAATAGTATATGTTCTTTATCCTGAATGACATCTTGAGCTCTTAACCACAATACAGAAAGCAATAGCATACCGCTTGGATTGGACAGCATCACGGTGAATTGAAACAAAAAAGGAACAGAGAAGTTCAAATTGTTTTGTTTTTTTGCTAACTAAAAATTGCATTTAATGCTTATAGTAAAGTCAAATATATTGATCTTTGGTGCTAGTACCTAAAATAAAACTGATACAAAAATAAAGTCATGTAAATGTGCTTAATGTCACTGAGTTGTAGACTTAAAAATGATTAAGATGCTAAATTTTATATTATGGATATTTACCACAATAAAAAAAAAACAGAAAACTTAAAAAGCAAAGTAGGGAAATTTTGTATAGTGTTGAGTGAGAGAGAGGAATCTGTGCACATAATTGTTTATATTTTAAAAGAAAAAGTAAATATAACTTTCATACTAACTTTAGTGGAAAAGAGGAAATAGTATAGAGGGGATGAGACTATAAAGCTGGATTTGTTTGAGTGTAATTTGTTTTGTAAAGTGTATTTTTGAAACTCGAGTTATTTCACATAATTATAAAATAAAATAAAATAAACTTTAAATAAATGAACAAATACATAAATAAAAGCCATGCTAACCTTCTAAACATGTATGTTGTTTTAAAAAGCTAACAATTCTGTTAAACTTAATCTTGTTAATACAATTCTAACTCATGGTGACTTTTTAAATTAAATTTATTGAAGTGACATTGGTTAATCAAATTTTTGTAGGTTTTAAGTGTACAATTCAATAATACATCATCTGTATATTGCATTGTGTGTCCACCACTCAAATGTAAATCTCCTTTTGTCATTATATCTTTGACCCCCTTTACCATTATCTACCTTCACTACCCTCTTTCCTTCTGGTAACCACTAAACTATTGTCTTTGTCTATGAGTTTTTTGTTTTTTTGTTTGTTTGTCTTGTCAGTTTGTTGCTTTCAGTATTATATTTTACATATGAGTGAAATCATATGGTTCTCAGCTTTTTCAGTCTAACTTATTTCACTTAGCATGATAATCTCAAGATCCATTCATATTGTCACAAATGACAGTATTTCATTTTTTCTTATGGCTGATTATATTCCATTGTATATATGTACCACTTCTTCTTTATCCAATCATCTATCATAGGACTTCTGGTGTCTCAAGGTTTTGTCCGGTGAATATAGTGTAGCAATTAAAACATCAGGTTCATATATTTTTATGGATAAATTCTTTTAATTTTAGGGGTAGTTCCTCAGAAGAGGAATGGTGGGTCATATGGTAATTATACTCAATTTTTGAGGAACTCTCATACCGTTTCCCATAGTGGTTGAACCAATTCGTAGTCTCTCCAGCAGTGTATGAGTGTTCCTTTTCCCCCACAACCTATCCAACTCTTGTTGCTACTTGCCTTGTTAATAATAACCATTCTTACAGGTGTGAGGTGGTATCTCATTATGGTATTGATTTGCAATCCCCTAATAGTGAAGCTGAGCATTTTTTATATGTCTGTTGGCCATTTGTTTGTCTTCTTAAGCATCTGTTCATGTCCTCTGCCCTTTTTAAATTGGTTTGTTTGTTTTTTTGTTGTTGAGTTGTATGAGCTTTTTAAGAATTTTATTTTATTATTAGATTCAAGTATACAGTACATTGGTTAGACATTTACAGAGTTTATAAAATGATCCCCTAATTTGCTCTTTCTCTCCTCTGGCTCTCCACCTAGCCATTACATTATGCTAACTGCATTAATTCCTATGCCGTGCTCCCCATCCCGATGGCCTTATATCAACTACTGATTAGTACTTCTTTAATTTCTTCACCCCATTCTCCAAGTCCTCTAACCCCTTCCCTTCCAGCCATCACCAGATTGTTCTCTATATTTGCGAGCCTGTTTTAATTAGTTTGTTCTTTTTGTTCCTTAGATTCTGAATATAAGTGAAATCATATAGTATTTATCTTTGACTTATTTCATTCAGCATAATAACATTTACGTCTATCCATATCATTGCAAATGTTAGGATTTAATTTTTTTGTAATGGCTGAGTAATATTGCATTGTATATATGAACCATAACTTCTTTATCTAATTGTCTGTTGATGGCCATTTAGGTTGTTTCCATGTCTTGCCTATTGTAAATTGTGCTGTCATGGATGTATGAGCTTTTTAAAAAAAAAAATTTTGGATATTAGCCCCTTATCAGAGGTGGTGGTTGCAAATATCATCTCTCATTCAGCTGGTTGCCTGTTTGTGTTTGTAAATGGTTTATTTTGCTGTGTAGAAGCTTTTTAGTTTGATATAGTCTCATTAATTTATTTTTGCTTTTACTTCTCATGCCTTTGAGGTCAAATTCATAAAATCCTCTTTAAGTACAAGGTCCATGAATTTGGTTCCTATAGTTTCTTCTATGAAATTTACTGTTTCAAGTCATATATTTAAGCCATTGCATTTCTATACACTAACAACAAAATTCCAGAAAAGGAAATAACAACAACAACAACAACAACAACAACAACAACAACAAAATGATTGTGTTCCTATATACTAACGATTAAATTTCAGGAGAAAAAATTATTTTGCAATTACAACAAAAAGAATAAAATACCTAGGAAATAAACTTAACAAAGCATATGAAGGACATAGCTACTGAAAACTACAAGACATTATTGAAATAAATTGAAGAAGAAGAACAAATAAATTGAAAGATATTTTGAGCTTATGAATTGGAAGAATCAACAGAGTTAAAATGACCATATTACCCAAAGTGATATGCAGATTTAATAAAATTCCCATCAAAACTCCAATGACATTTAAAAAAAAGAAATAGAACAAAAAATCACTAAGTTTGTACGTAATTGTAAAAGACCATGAATAATCAAAGTCATCCTGAAAAAAAAAGAACAATGTGTATCACACTGGCCGGATTTCTAACAATAATGTAAACTGTATATATATTGGTAGAAAAACAGACACACAGACCAATGGAATAGATTTAAGAGTCCGGAAACAAACCGACATGTATATGGCAAATAAATTTTGACAAAGGAACCAAAAACATACAATGAAGAAAAGAAAGCCTTTTCAATAAATTGTGCTGGGATAATTGGAAAGTCATTGAAAAAGAATAAAACGAGACCACTATCTGTTACCATCCATCAAAATTAAGTCAAAATGGACCACAGTGACTTTTTTAAATTATAAACTTGCAAAAGCAAGAGAGTGGCTCATTTTCAATAATATGAAGTATTTCTTGTTAGACAATGTAAGCAAATAAGTTAGCATGAAAATTCTAGAAAAAACAAACAACAAACAAACAGAATTTACATGGAAAAAAAAGGAAGCATGGATTATAGTCTGTTAGCAGCAAAATATTACCAGATTTTACTAAAAAAAAAAAAAACTATAAGGCCTATACTTTGTTCTAAAAGTTTTTAATAATTTTTTCTACAGACCTTTTTTTGTCTTTTTTCTTTCATCTGTATAAAGAGTTCAATTTTATGAAAAGAAATAAGTGAAAATAGAATATTTTTGCACTGAACTATGTTGGTCTGTTAAGCAATAGATATTGGTATTACAGAACTATAAATAATATTCTATGCCAAACAGAACCAAAACAACTTGAACTCATTTGCCAACTCTCATTGATGAATAGTAACTATCTGCAGATCTATGTTGAAAGGGGAGTCTGAAGTGAAATTTAACATCAAACACAGAAAAGTGCCATGATAGATTAGCAAAGTTTGCTGGAGCAGAAATGGCTGGAATGTTGGCAAGTATACTACTCATTTACTATTGTTGTATAGTTCTTTTCTCTATGTGCATGGTGCATTTTTCTTTCTTGTGTCATTTAAGTCGAGTCTCCTGAAAAAAAAATATATGAGTAAATGCCTTTACAGTAGTAGGGGCATAAAGTACTATAATTTTGTTGCTGATAGAAATTAGTTAAATAATATTGACTTGTCAGTTTAAAGAATTTGCAACTGATAAATTGGATATATTTGTTTTACATAGATATATAATCCTGGAACCTCGGATCATTCTTTTAATATTAAATGGCACACTGTAAATATTGACAGAAATATCCATACAAAGGCAACAAAGTGTAAGTGTGATTAAGATATAGTCAATAAGTTCTGTATAAATGACAATGGAAGAGGAGAAAAATGGTATAGATGATAGAGGCTTTGTTCATCCCTCTTGTGACCAAATCAAATTTGGTGACAGAATCATGGAGCAAAGTTGCCTGGGATCTATACAAACAAGCACCACAAGTATGGAGAGAAATAAGAATCACCCTGAAACAGTAGAAGGCAGGAAGGGGCATAGATGCGAGGCTGCCAGGTCCCAGCACCTGAGTGGGACAGAGGCTAAGGCAGCTGTAGCTGTGAGCTGCAGATGCATCTTAAAGAAGCCGTGTCTGTGAGCAGACTTTTGCTGTGATGGATCTGCTCACTCTGAGGACCAGTGCCAGGTCGGCTGCTCAGAGGCACCAGGGACTGACAAAGGAACATTGAGTTGTCAGAGCAAGGCCGGAGGTAAGACTTTCTTGTGGGCAGAAGTGTTGGCAGTAATCTGTTTCTCCTCTGTTGAGCTCATCCCTTTCCTGGTGTGTGGAGGCAGTGCTAACCATAATTGAGATGCATCGAATTGATAAACAGAGGTAGCTCCACCCAAAGGATTCCATGAAACTCTACATCTTCCAACTTGCAGTTCCTACCCCAGCCGCATACAGTGGTGTCCTCAATGACTTTAGTGCTCCTTGCTGAGCCAAATCCAATAATCACACTGGTGGAACTGGCCTCACGTTTCTGGTGTAACCTCTTGAGGCAACTATAAGCACAACATCTGTGGATTGCTTGCTGAATCTTAAAAGGTGGCCCTGGAGGGCAACAAGCTGAGGCTACATTTGGCCTGGGGCTGAACGCCTCTCAGGAATGTGTCACTGGACACTGAGTACACAAAGCCACACTAATAAGACCAGGAGACTTAGGAGCTTTGCTTAGTACATAGAGACAGGCATAGAAAGGCAGCCAAATGGGAAGAAAAGAAGAAGAAAACATAATGATAAAACAGAACAGAGATCTAGGAATAAATGGAGTCAAGCAATGTAAGAGTGCAGAGTTCAAAATACTGTTACGAAAATGTTCAATGAACTTAGGAGAAGAGTAGATAAACTCAGTGAGAACTTTAACAAAGAAATTAAAACCATAAAAAATGGGGAAAATAAAAATGGAAGTTTAGAAGGTAACTGGTCAGAAATGAAGAATACATTACTTGAAATGAAGAGTATATTGATGGATAAAACAGTGGATAAAGAATAGGATCAAACCATCATATAGAGGATGGGGAAACCAAGGACACTCAATCAGAATGGAAAGAAAAAAACAAGCCAAGACTATAATATAATTTAATGGACCTATGTAACACAACTAAATATAAAGATATCTTGTCATAGGAAGTACCTAAAGGCAAACAAGAAGTGAAGAGCTTATTTGAAGAAATAATAATGGACAACTAACTTAACCTGGTGAAGTAAATTAGATATAAAACCCCAGGAAGCTCAGAGAGCCCCAAGAAAGAGGAACCCAAAGAGGCCCCACACCAAGACACTTTATAATTAAATTCTAAATGTTAAATATAAAAAGAGAATCTTTAGAAATGGCAAGAGAAAAGCAGTTAGTCACCTACAAGAGAGTACTGATATGACTGGCAGCTGATTTCTCAAAAACAGCTATGCAGGACAGAAGGAATGGGCACAAGATATTCAATGTGTTGAAAACCCCAGGACCTACAGCCAAGAATACCTTATACAGCAGAGCTATCATTTAGAGTTGAAAACCAATAAAGAGCTTCCCAGGCAAAATAAGCTAAAGGAATTTATCAACACCAAGTCAGTATCACACAAATGTCAGAGGGAATTTTTTAAGAAAGAAAAACATTTATCAAAAAACAGTAATAAAGAATGGTAATAACTACATTCTTATCAACAAGTACCTCAAATTGAAAAGAATTAAGTGCTCCAACTAAAAGTTAGAGTGGCCTGAATGGATAAGAAAACAGGACCCCTACAAGAGACTCACTTCCCTACATCTGCTGCCTACAAGAGACTCACTTCAGATAAAGAGACATTCAGACTAAAAGGAAAGGTAATGGAAAAAGATACTGCCTTGATGGAACTATAGGGTTTTGTACTAAGTAAAATAAGTCAAAGACAGACAAATATCACATAATTTCATGTACATGTTGAATCTAAAGAAGCAAAATAAACAGCAACAACACAAAAATGGAAAAAACTAATAGGTACAGAGAATATTTTGAGGGCTACTGGATGGGAGTGGTGGTTGATGGGACAGCAAAAAAGGTCAAAAGATATTAAGAAGTCACAAATGGTATAGTGACAAAATAGACATGAAAATATGAAGTGCAGCATAAAGAAATAGTTAACAATGTAATAAATATGTAAGGGGGAATAGGGATACTAGATTTAGTGGGATCATCACTTTGTGAGTTTAACATATCTCTAATCATTATGCTGTGCAACTGAAACTAATATATTTTGTATGCCAACTATAAATTGAAAATAAACCTCTGTTGGGGGCTGCTCGGCTAAAATGGCTGCCTGACCAAAATGGTCGCTCAGCAAATACTTTAAAGGCTTCTCTCTAAGGCCCCGCGTAAGCCTCCCGGATATCTCCCGCTTTGGCTTCCCGCCAAAGGACTTGCCAAAGGACTTTCCGCGGGACTTCCGTCAGGCCCCTTCTAGTTACGCAAATATCGCCTGACTGCCCCTGGCCATCAGCCCCGCCAACGCAACATCACCTGATCACGCCTATAAAGCCGCAGCAAGTTAATAAACGAGACTTGATCAGAACACTGTCTTGCCTCCACTCTTTTTCTCGCCCATGTTTTCCTTATCAGGTGAAGTCCTCCTCGGGTTCCATTAAATAACTGCGCCCCGCTGGCCGGGCAACCTCATTGGATTGTACAATGTAAATATTAGCAACTAAATTGTCTATTTTATTCCAATAAAGCCAGAAAAAAATGACAATGAACAGTACTTAGAAAAAATGTCTTTTCTCTTTACTCACTCTCTAGAGCTAATGAATACATTTTACTTAAAAGATAAGATTCTTTTAAAACTGATGTTCTTATTTTTCTATGTTTTCATAATGTTATTACATCTTATTAAAATATAGCTAAGAAAATAAGTTGAGGGATTGTAGAATGAAAGTTACAATTGAAATTAGAAAATCCTAGTTTAAATATGATTTTTCATTTTTACCAGGTGCTTAACTTTGGGAAAGTTGCATATTGTTTTTGATTAAAAAATCTGTAAAACTGTTAAGTTATGAAGACAAAGTCTGTCAATATTCTTGGATAGTGCCTGAATATATACAAAGTACTTGAAATATTTTTATTTTTAATTTACCTAATGTGAGTTTTTTCTCAGAAATGTTCCTAGGTAAAATAATTGTTTATAACTTTGTGAACTTATAAATTTTCCAAACTCTACATCACTCAAATTATTGTAAATTACAATTGGTAGGAATAATAAATATTATTTTAAAATTTCTAAATAGAGCAAATTATGTAATAAAAAACAAACAAAATTATGAATAGAATAAAATTATACCCACAAAAATACATACTGATGTACACATGTATCATACAGAATTGGAATGTATGTTATTTTCTAGTCTGTATTAAAATTAAATACAAAATGGAGACCAGACTTGAAAATTCCCTGAGCAGAAAAAATCATTTAAGCCACGTAAGCAAAATTAAATCTATCTTACTTATTTTGTGAACATAGGCAAAACTTAACTTAGGTTATTTCTTATAAAATGCCATCCAGATTCATAAAAGGAACATTGTAAAGATTAATAGCTTCCTATTTTTCACTTTATAATCCATCCTGTAACTTTATACCTCTGAGCTTCATATCAGTCTTTGATTTTGAAAGCTTTCAGTTTACAAATGTTTTCATATGCACAATAAACTTTTTATTAAATACATGTTATTGATTTGGTGATTTAAATTTTGCTATTTCTGGCTTTTTGACACATCTGATGAAAACATATTGCTTTAGCTTGATATGGTTCATTCTCAACATGGGCATTTGAAATCTAAAATTAAAATTATACAAAGAAATGACATGAGCAAAATGGCAGAATAGGTTACTCCAAAGTCTCATTTCCACACAGAAACATTAAGAACTAGCCAAAGACTGTCATAACCAACATTGTCAGTACTCTGGAAAACAGCCAACGGTTTATAGCTGCCAAGCAAACACTGATTTTTTTTAAAGGCAATTTGAAAATAGTAGGAAAGTTGTGTGGCAATTTTTACTTGCCTTTGCCCTGCCCTCAAACTTATGCACTGACAGATTTAAAGCAGCAAGAAGTTTTAAAAAGTAGTGCCAGCCTGAGTCCCACTATGGAACCCATATTTTTGATTATAGAGGGAGCAGAACAGAACTTATTTTGCAAATTATTGGTTATACTATTCTAAATATGTCCAGCCCTTCCTTCAGACCGATGTGGGGCATTCATCTCTGTTTCATTTAATTTGGAACAGAGTGTAAAAGTAGGAGACATTGCTTGAAAATGCTGCAAAGTGAACTCACAAATTGAAATGACTGGAGCAAATAAACTGGTCATGACATACAATAGATGTATAAAAGACTCAGAGTAAAACTGGGAGAGATTCTTTTGGAAAATTAGAACAATTGAAAACCATTTTTGCATACAAAAATAAATTCAAAATCTACATAATGTCAAGAGAAATATGCATACTTAAAAGAAAAGACTAGACCCTAAGCTTTCATCTCAGGCTGATCCCTACATTTGGTACAAGACTGACTAAGTATTGAAGGAATCCCACAGACAGAGCTAATCTGCAAACACTGGGATATGTGTTTCTTTTTACTTTCCGTTTTCATTCATTCATAGTTTTCTATTTCCTTTTCTCTCTTTTTTTAAATATCTTTGGTACTCAAGGAAATTTCTGTCAAAGTGTTAGTTGAAGGTGAACTGAAGAAATAGAACTTTAGTCACCACACGTGATGAGAAATATAGTCTTTGCGAAGAGAGTTTTGAAAAAGTATCTAAACAAATAAACTACTACAGCCTGCACAACAACAGTGACAAAAACAAACTCTGGAGGAGAATGTGATTTCTAGAGTTTTAAAGTATTCTAATATTCAAATGTCTAGTTATTGACAAAAAATTGCAAGGCATACAAAGAATTGGAAACCCATTCAAAAGAAACCAACAAAAATCATTTTGAGGAAGTTCAGACGTAAGACTTAACTAGAAAAGATTTTTTAATGTCTTAAATACACTCAAAAATCCTAAAAATGAATTATGGCCAAAAAACTAAAGTAAATTGCTGTATGAACAAAATGATAATATTAATAAAGAGTTAGAATTTATACAAAAAAGAGAAAAAAAAAAATTATGAGATGAAAAGTAGAATAACTTAAATTAAAAATTCAATAGAGGAATTCACAGCAAATTTGAGCAGCAGGAAGTAAAAATCAGCAAAATTGATGACAGGAATCACTGGAATTATTCAGTTTGAGGAGCAGAAAAAAATAATAAAAACAGTAAGAGCGTAAGTAAAATGAATAAAGTAAAAAGCAGCAAGTAAAGTGGACAAAGAATATATGGGAATAGATAGGGAATTTTGCTTAATAGATGTAGAGTTTCAGTCATTTAAGATGAAAAAGTTCCAGGGATATCCAGTAAACCAATGTACATACAGTAAACAAATTGTACTGCATTACTTAAATTTTTTGTTAATAGGGTAGATTTTTATACTGTTTTTTTTTACAACAAAAAATAATGTGTTGGTATAATTCTAGTATGAATTTAAAATTGTGCAGCAACTATAGAAGGCAATTTGGCAGTCCCTCAAATAGCTAGTCATAGAATTACTATGTGACTGTAATACTGCTAGGTATATAGTATATACCTAAAAGTAGTAAAATCAGGGTCTCAAAGAGATACTTGTATATCAGTTACCATTTTGGTATTATTCATAATACCCAAATGTTACTGTCCATAAGTGCCTATCATCAGATGAATGAGTGAAAATATGTGATACAAACATACAATGGGATGTTATTTAGCTGTAAAAAAGGGGATGAATTATGATCATGCCACAATATGGATAAATTTTGAAAAATATTATGCTAAGTGAAATTAGCCAGACACAAAAGGACAAACATTTTATGAATTCACATATATGTAATATCTAAAATAAATATATTTATAAGATATAAAGTAGATTAGAGATTACTAGGTGTTGGGGGCATTGGAATACAAAGTTGTTGCTTGTTATATAGTTCCTATTTGGGGTGATAAAAAGTTTGAAATAAATTGTCATGATGATAACACAACATTGTGATTGTAATTAAGCTACTGAATTGCAATGTAAATATGGTTAAAAGGGAAAATTTATATTATATATATTCTTTTATAATTAAAAATTAATAATCAATAATCAAAAACCGAATTACAGTTTTAATGGATGTATTGTGTAATATATGAACTATACCTCATAAAAATATTAAGAAATTTTAGTCACTGAAATTTCTCCCTTTTTATACGTGTGTTTGTGTGTGTATACATCTATAATGGTAGTAGTTGTAGGGATATAGGGTTGAAATCACTACATAAACAAAATACAATGTGTCTAATTGTAGATAAGTAAATTAATACTCCATATTATCTTAAAATAATTCTTCATAAATATTTATTTGTGAAGTAAAATCAAGAGTACATATTCCTCAACTTAACTATATTTTATTTGTTAAATTTAAAGCTTTCTTCTTGTCTACACCATGCTACCCTGAACAAGCCCAATCCTGTGCTGATCTCAGAAGCTAAGCAGGGTCTGACATGGTTAGTACTTGGATGGGAGACCACCTAGAAAGACCAGGTGCTATAGGTGTAAAAAAAAAAAAAGGATTGTAAATTGACAAGGTTCTTACAATCTGTGAGATCAACCAAGGATTGGCTTGGCTAAAAAATTAAAAAAATAATAAAATAAAAATTTCTTCTTAATGAACACTGTTAGCATTAATTTCCAAACATCACATTTTATTTATTGTAGTTAAACAACTTCCTTTAAAAAAATCCATGGAATTTCACAAGTGAAAGTGATCTTAATCATTGTCTAATTAAACTTTTCTGTGATTCTTATGGTCTTGAATTTGCATCAGGATTTAACTGATGCTTTATATCTCAAATTTATATAAGCATTTTTAAAAAATGTGTGAAATTTAAAGTTTTCAAATAACTAATTTTATTTCTATTCTATAGTGTTTAGCAAAACCAGATAGGAATATCCCTTGGGTTTTTCTATTTTGCTAACAATTATTTATATAATCTTGACTATAGCAATATATCTACCCAGTCTTCATCTCTTTTCATGATAATACTTGCAAGGGAAATTTATTTAGAACTTCGTAATAAAATCGATTTTTCATTTATGATAAATGAACAAATAAAAAATTTATATAGGCCTCAAACCAAGCACTACTTTGTTCCCCAATGAAAACAGGAACTCTAATTTCTTAAAGTTCAGATATTTATATAGGATTTTAAATAAAATTTATTACAAAAGCAAATTTACTTTCTTAAATATTTCTGCTGTCAGTTAATTACTATGTTTTATTTTATTTGTGTAGTACTGAAGATTTCTGTATATTCAAAGCATTTTTGCAATGAAGTGAGGAATGTATGTGTGTATGTGTTGTGTTCATGGTAGGTATTATCTGTTATATTAGGTGAATGATAATATAAATTTAAAATTAAAATGGGTTTATTTTATTAATCAGTCATTGGCATTATTAATAGATAAGTTCATGTTTAGTATTTTATGTCTAGTTCATGTAGAGCCTTGTTGATGAAAATGTGGACCAATATCATCATTAACACCTATTGAAACTCATTAAAATGAAGAATATTAGGCCCCAATTTAGACCTCCTAAATTATAATCTGCATTTTAACAAGATCCTCAGGTAATTCATATACCCATTAAATTTCAAGAAGTATTGACATAAAAATAGACTTTTATTCATTCACTTGGTTTGACAAAGTAATCCAACACTTAATAGTTTAAAGGAACAACACATTTCTTCACTTCATAATTATGTGAGTGAAGTTAATTTCATCTTGATAGAGCTAGGATGGATTTTCTCTGTGGTGTCAACTGTGCTCCCTTATGTTTGTAGTTAGATAGGGTTGATATCCTCATTCACATATCAGCAGTTGTCTGCCCATCACTGGGGTAATGGGGGAAAATAGGCCACGTGTTGGTCATATTAAATAGGCTTCCTCAGTTCTTTCATATAGTAATAGTTGCAGTATTCCCAAGGCAGTAAGAGAGGAAAACTTCATTTCCCAGCAGCTTTCAGAATTGGCTTGTGTCATGTCTGCTAATATCCTATTAACCAAAAGAGATCGTCATAGACCAAACACAAATCTTAATTTAATAGGTTGAACACACAGACTTCACTTCTTGATGAGTAAAGCTACAGCATTTCATTGGAGAAAAGGAAAGTAGTGACAAAGATGTGAAGAATCTGTGATATTACTACCATTGCAAGGCCTTCCATACAAAATACAAGGTAATCCATTAATGCTTTATTCTCTATCAAATAAGTAGACTTAACTTAGGAAAATAATTGCAGCAAATGGACTCAGGCTATATTTAATCATTCATTAATTGATTAATTAATTTTTATGATCTCTTCCTTCTAAGTCAAAAGAAAAGTAGTTGAGCTAAAAAGTGTAATAATAGTGAGTTCTAGTCGAGATGGTAAGCCAGAAATGCAGTGCTTGCCTTCTCCCCATGATCAGATCAAAATTACAACTAAACTACAGGAAATTATCTTTGAGAATCTCACGAAGTCTACCTGAACAGAAATCCTATGACTAAATATATAAATAAGAAGCCATATTGACACTGGTGGAGAAATACAAATGCAGAATAGGCTGGTGCCATGTCTAAGTGGCAGTTAAAGATTGGGAGGGATATCTCAACTATGGAGGTAACACCCTGAGGAGCAAGGGGTCCAGCCCCAGGTTACAAACCCTAGACCATAGCCAGTGCCAAAAAAAAAAAGTCTTCACAACTTCTGGCTGTGAAACTAGTAAAGATTATGGCTAAGAAAGAGGGCTATAAGGAGCCCAAGGTGCTCCTTCAAAGGGCCTCTGCATGAAGCTACTTGATGATAAAATCACTCTGAGCTCCAGCACTGCTACAGCAGCTCAAAAGGTGCCAGAGATAAACTGGAAGAAACTGCATCGTCTGGCTTCTGTGAAAGTGGTGGAGGGGCAATTTCTCCCAACAGAAATGATGGCAGAAGCCATTGTTCTTTGTTGAGCACCTCCCACACCCAGCATTCATTAGAAAATGTGAGTCATCAACTGAGGAACACTCTTCACTCTGTCCTGATGATTCCCTGAGACCCCCGGACCCAACTTGTGGGCCCACCTAAGCCATGTCCAGTGGTTTCTCCATATAATTGGCCTGTCTTGGGTCATGCTGTAAACTGTCTTAAAATCTCTCAGAGGTCCACAAACCCCAGACAAACATCATCTAGCCTAAGCTAGCCCCCATACCTCTTGCTGAGTTACCTCAACCCTGACACTACAGTAGCTGGTTGCAGCACACAGCTTAGCCTCTCTCAGATATCTCCAAGCCCAGCAAAGTGGCAAACATCTAAGAATCACTTTATAGCTCATAACAAGTGACCCCAGGCAGGACATAAGCATCAGCTGACCTTGGCTTGCAACAGAGCCCCTCCCAAGAGGCCTCAAAAACAAAATACCTAGTGGTCAACGTCAGACCCACAAGAGCACCACCACCACCTCCACACACAGAGTAGACTGGCAGGAACCAAAGCCATACCAAAGTAAATTCTGCTTTGTAGGGTCAATCTTTGCACAACAGATCATTGACTGTAGTTATGGCCAGTCCTTACAACCAATCATCCAGAGGGACAATGATATACAAATAGCACACAAGACTCAAGTAACACTAAAGGGCACACACAACCCACACAAAGGAATCTCCTGTGTCACTCAGACCACATGACCAGGAAAACTGTGCACCAGGTCGCATAGTACACCTACTATATAAGGCCACTCTACTGAGACATAGCAACTCTACCAGTATTAAAAACAAATACTGAGAAGTAGCTTCAATGGGGAGATAAAAAAAAAGTGCCCAAATAAAAGAATAGAACAAGCTTCAGGAAATAACTAAATAAAATGGAGACAAGCAATCCACCAGATGCAGAGTTCAAAACACTTTATAAGAATGCCCAATGATCTCAGTAAGAACTTCAAAGAGAGATAAAAGTATAAAAATGAGGATTGAGAAATATAAGAAAGAACCAGTCAGAAATTAAAAAAAAATGCACTAACTGAAATGAAGACTACATAAGAGCAGGGGTACCAACCTCCCAACCCCCAATGGTACTGGTCCATAGCCTGTTAGGAACCAGGCCACACAGCAGGAAGTGAGCAGGTGAGTTAGCAAAGCTCATCTGTATTTGCAGCTGCTTCCCAGCTCTAGCATCACTGCCTCAGCTCTACCTCAGATCATCAGGCACTAGATTCTCATAGGAGCACTGTCTCTGGTGCCAAATTTTAGGACTACTGCATTAGTGGAAACCAACAGTAGATTTAGATAAAAAGTCAACCAATGATTTGGAAGATCAGGTAGCAGAAAACACATAATCAGAACAAGAAGGAGAAAAATAAGAAGTAAAAAAAAACAACTAAGGATAGCTTAGAGGTCTCTGGACAGCATTAAGCATATAACATTTGCATCATAGGGTACTAGAAGGTGAAGAAAGAGAGCAAAAAATTTAAAAAGAACCTTTTTGAAGAAATAATAGGGGAAAACTTTCCTAACCTGGTGAAGGCAATAGACACCGAGAACTCCAAACAAGAAACATCATTATTAAAGTGCCACAGGTTAATCATTAAAATAATCTTAAAATCAGTTAGTTACAAGGGAACTCCCATATGATTGTCATCTGATTTCTCGACAGGCCAGAAGGAACTGCAGGAACTATTCAGTGATGAAAGCCAGGACCTACAACCAAGATACTCTACCCAGCAAAATTATCACTTGGCATAAAAAAAAAAACAAACAAACAAAAAAAAAACAACAAACAAAAAAAAAACAAAGAAAGAGCTTCCAAAATGAGAGAAAAAGCTAAAGGAATTAGTCACCACCAAGCCAGTACTATAGGAAAAGAATGTAGAGACTTCTTTAAGAATAAGAAAAAAAAATAAATAAAAATATGAATAATAAAATGGCAATAACTACATCTATCAGCAATTACTTTAAATGTAAATGGATTAAATGCTCTAATCAAAAGATAGGGAGGTGGAATGGATAAGAAAACAAGACCTCACATATGCTGCCTACAAGAGACTCACTTCAGGTCAAAAGATATACACAGACTTAAAGTAAAGGAATGGAAAAAGATGTTTCATGAAGAATTAGATAAACAAAAAAACTAAGATAGCAATACTATAGCAGAAAAAAAATAGACTTTAAAACAAAGGCTATACTAAGAGAAAGAACAACACAGTAATCCCATTTCTGAGTACTTATTTGAAGAAACCCAAAAAGTTACTTTGAAGGAACATGAAATCCAAATGTTCATTGCAGCATTATTCCAATAGTCAAGATATGGAGGCTACCTGGGTGTCCATCAATGGATGAATTAATAAAGAATAGGTGGTATACGGTGTGTGCGTGTGTGTGTGTATGTGTGTGTGTGTGATGAAACATTACTCACATAAAAAGGATTGACCCTTCCATATGCAACAACATGGATGGACCTAGAGGGTATTGTGGTGAGTGGAATAAGCCAAACAGAGAAAGTCAAATGTCATATGATTTTTACCTGATGTAGAATCTGCAAACAGGATAAAGAACAACAAAACTAAGAATTCAAATACTGAGAGTATTTTGTGTGCTAGATTTGGGGAGGGGATAAGTGAAGTGAAGAGGTATTAAGAGATTCAAACTTGTAGTTACAAAATAGTCATGAGGAATATAGTCAAAAGTATTGTAATAATTATGAATGGTATCAGATGGTACTGGATTTATTGCGTGATCTCACAAAGTTTAATATAAACTTCTAATTATTATGTAATTACATCTTAAACAAATATAATATGGTATGTCAACTACAATTGAAAAAATTAAAAAAAACTAAAAAGAAATAGAAAATAGAATAAAATAAATTTTAAAAAAATTAAAAACAAAGTATAGTAGTTGCATATTGTTACTTAAGAAGTCCAATTTACAGATTAGAGATTGAATAATCTAATATGCAGGCCAATTTTGACACAGTATCTCATACTAGGTAATAATTGAAGTTATTTGTAATTATACATAGGTAGTCTATATCTGTGTGTCATGTATGTATCTTGTGTAGTTGCAATTTGCAAGAATATAAGAATAATAAGACAAAATCTGAAGTAGTCTCAGGGTGTCATGTACCCTTCACCAGGAGAGACTTTAAAAACTGCTCCGGATCTAATGACAAAGTATTCACATTACATCAGAAACTACAGTAGAACATGAGTTAATCATGGCCACATGGAATTCGATTTCTTATTATAATTATATTTGTTTGGCTATGTTTTATTCTGCTTAAAAGCCAAATATTAAAATACTCTATACACAAGTACTCATGCTTAATATGACAAATAATAACTAGCAATGTCCCTTGCACACTTAAGCTATGCAATACTTTTATTGATATGAACATATGCCTTACATTTGAATAGATTTAATAGGCTTTTTCATACCTATCTAAATTAAACTACACAATAAACCCATAAGCTAGATGTAAGTGTTTTTCTGTCAAAGTAGACAAACAAAAGCACATCAAAAGAGATCTGAGGATCCCAATGCATCCAGTTTAGCCTTTCACACCATCTCTACCTAAATGTCAGCAGGCACTTAGAATGTGAGATAAGGATGCCATAAGACCTCCAATCATCAATACATATCAAAATATGTTGCCTATATAATATTGCAAACATAGCAAAGTAAACGAATATATTGAAAATGTCTTCAAGAAAAGGTTTTGGAGTTAAGGTTTTTTTCTCCTTAAAAAATGAATAGACAGAATACTCTAATACATAAATATTTTGGTTGTAGAAAAAGGACACATACTAAATCTGACAAGCTCAGGGAGGCCAGCATGACAGTCCCTACCAAACTCAGAGACTGAAAGTAACTATATAGGATGATCTGAACATAAAAATTGCCTAACTAAAAGGAGGTCATGGCAGGTAGTACATCCTGGGCCTGTAACTTTCTTAACAAAGGTCAGTCTTTACTTAAGTGAGCCTGTCTGTTGTCTTTTTTTTTTATCAGATAACATATCTTGAATATCAGAATAATCTTTTTTCTAGACCCCCCCCCACCAAATTGCGCCAACGCAGAGACCACAGAACACCTTATGGTTATCTTGTCCCCTGCATACCATTGCTATGTGTTGTAAACGTTTAATTATTAACTCCCCTATACCCACCAATGTTAAAAGACATATGTGTCCCTCTGTTTTACTTTTTATCCAATCGCAGAGATATCCCCGCTTTGCTTTCTTCTGCCTCTTTAGTAAACCACCAATTGAACCCTCTTTATATCAACCTCCTTTGTCTAATATATAAAACAAGCTGTATTTTTGTAATCCAGCACATTTTTGTAATCCATTAAATTCGCTTCCCAATAACTGTCATCAGTTTGGTTCAAATAAACATTAAAATTCTCTACAAGTTTGGACATTTCTTACATTACAAGTTAATAGAAGTTTATTGTAGATTACTAAAATTCTCTGTCCTTTTATATTATGGCAAACACGATAATCTCATTTATTAAAATATTTAAGAGAATGACCACATAGATTAAAATGTGGTCTAAATTTATGTGATTGTTTAACTTTCCTACTAGCTTCTTCTTAGCATCATGAAGAAATTTTTCTTCATTCCTGGCTACTTACATAAAGAATATCCCTTTGAATGAGACATTATTATAAGTAGTCCTTAGCTATTATTAATATATGTTATACATTACAATAATGAGAAAACTAAGAGCTGTGAACAATTTGTCATGGTACTGTGTTTGGTTTGTAGGGTGGGAAATTGTTTATGAATAATATTTATAGATTTTTATATATTTAAAAAATGAGTCTTCAAAAATACACAATTATAATATTTTTAAATTACATCTTCCTTTTTTTTTTTCTTTTTGTTAATTTATTGGATAGCATTGGCTAATAATATATAATTTTCAAGTGTACCACATTATAATTTGACATCTTCAAACTCTATTGTGTGCTCAGCAACTGAAGCCTAGTTTCCCTTGGTTCTTTCTTGAAAGATCCAACATTTATGCTAAGGATAGGTCAGATAAATAAAGAATGGGAAGTAAATAGTAAGTGTCTAAGGAGTATGACCTGAGAAACCTTCTTCTACAGTAAATGCCAGCTTTCATTCAAGAGGATAGAACATTCACTATAGGATCACTCTTGTGATAAATAATAGTGTACAAATTTTACCGAGTTGCTTAGTAGTCATTCAGTTTCCTGAATTAAGACCACAGCCATTTACCTGCTTCCTCTTTAATGTTTTTTTTTATATGTCTAAAATCATTAGACTTGCAGAGGTTTGCAGCATGTTTTAAAAATAAATGATTTGGGTTGTGATATTGTGATGTATAATAAGATATATTTGGTTTCATCCCACTTTTTGGTAAAGGTTCTAAAAACCTTGAAATTTTCTAAGTGATGAGAACAGCAAAAGTGTAATTTGTTACACTAATAAGGTTCTTTTGGACTGTACCTAATAGTGGAGGCTGGTTTCCAGGGGAACCCACCAAGTGAAGTGATTAGAGGTTAACAAATTTTGGTCCCATTTCTGACCTCTTGTAAGTTGAGAGGGGCTGGAGGATGAATCAATATGCAATGGCATTTGACTTAATCAACAATTCCTACATAATGAAACCTTAATAAAAACCCAGAAGGACATTATTCAGGCTCCTTTCAGGTTGTTGAACACATAGAGGCGCTGGGAGAATGGCATGCCTGGAGAAGGCATAAAAGCTCTGCACTCTTTTTCCTAATCTTGACCTATATATCTTTCCATCCGGCTGTTCCTGTGTTTTATATATCTATATCTATATCTATATCTATATCTATATCTATATCTATATCTATATCTATATTTCCCACTTTTTTGTAAAGGTACTAAAAACCTTGAAATTTTCTAAGTGATTTTATGTGTGTATATATAGATAGATAGATAGATATAGATATAGATATAGATATAGATATAGATCTATATATATAGATATCTAGATATATAATCATCTGGTGATCTAGTAAGTAAAATAGTTCTCGGAGCTGCTCTAATAAATTAAACCCTAGGATGATAATATGGAAACCTCTGATTTATAGCCAGTAAGTCAGAAGTATAGGTAACTATCTGGACTTATAATTGGAATCTAAAGTCCAAGGAGGGGATCATATGAACCTCCAATTTATAGCTCATTGGTTAGAAGCACAAGTGATAGCCTGGGCTTGTGATTGATGCTTGAAATGGGGAGGGGCACTCTTGTTGAACTCAAGCCTTAACCTGTGGTATCTCATGCTATATCTCGGTAGATAATGTAATTTGAGTTTTTTGGGCCATCCAGCTGGTCCTACATTGTTTGATGGAGGTGTGAGGAACTCTCCTCCCGCATTGAAATTAGGTCCAGCAACCAAAATGTGGGTCAAAAGATATCTAAGATTTATTTGATTTCTTCATATATGTGTACATTCTGTTAGTAAATTCAATTATTTTGCTAGAATTTATTAGTACCCTCAGGATTCTTATATATTTGTACTTTGAAATTTTTAATTTGTATACATTTGAGAGAAGTTAATCTGAATGAATTTATTTGATGAGTGTTTTTTTAAGAACCTACTATGTGCCAGGCACTGCTCTAGATGCTGAGTATAGAGCAGCAAACAAAACAGGCAAATATTGCTACCAATGTGGGGCACGTTAGAGGACAATTAAAAAGTAATAATTTCATAACATTTAAATAAATACACTTTAAAGATTTCTCAAGCATATAATTCAAAAGAAACTAAGGTTGTCAATTGGAGTTCTTTGACAAAACACATTTTAAAAAAATATATATTTGGAATTGCATTATTGATGTCTGTATTCAAATTTCTTAGATAAATACAATTTCTTAAATATCTTAATATTGGATTGATTTAGGAATTCATTAGTTGGAGTCTAAGCCACGGACGTGGATTAATGAAAAAAAAAAGCTATGTGTTAATAGGGTGTTGAAAAAAATAGGGCGTTGATTTATTTTAAGTGATATTTTAAAGTCACTCTACTTTGCTTTTTATTTGTTTAACCTGATTCTCTGGCTAAACCACTCAGTGACACTCTCATTTGTCTCCATTCCATCATATAGCCCACTTCCAGGAGGTTCTGCTGTCATGCTATCTCTGTGACAGGAGTACTCATAAGAGTAGATACATCTTTCAGTTTCTTCGGTCATCTCTACTAAACATAGACTATCAGGAAGGAAGGTCTCAACTCAGACTTCTCTCTTTCATTTAGACAAAACTTTCTTCCTGAAACATAGCAACAATCTCCCACTAAATGTTTAGCAAGTAATGCTAGTTTCTGATCGATATTATTTACCAATATCATGGAGCTAATCTAGAGATAATCATGAAATAACGACCAGAAAATTTATTGGGTAATTGCTTTGTGTCAGGTATTATGCTAAAACTATTAAAAAAACATTACAGTTTTCCATCATATATTTGTGATTTAGATATTATTAATATGTCTTCTTTTTAGAAACTAAGAGACTGGGTTTCAGAGAGATTAAGTAATTTACCAAAGGCCACACAAATAGTGAATGATGAAGGAAGGAGGTAATAGTAATAATGGAATGGAATGCAATGGAGAAAGAGAAAAAGCTTAACTGAAGTATATGTCCAAAAATAGAGTTCGATTATAGTGTGCATGCTTCATTTGAACATATTTAATGTGAAATGCAATGAAACCTCTATAAATGGGAGTGGGAGTGGGATAACAAGATGTTATGCAGATTTTTTTCCTAATAAGTTTAGAACAGCAAATCCAGAAGAAAAATTATATAGAGAATGCTTCAGTAAGCATGTTTTGAACAAGAACTATGTATTGTGTTGACCGAGAGATATAAACCATAGGTATTACCATCTAATAAAAACATTTTTGATTAGACATAAAATACAACTATGGCATTTTATCTAAAATATTAATATTTGAAGTATACTGTTGCTATTATTTTTTGGATTTATTAAAATAAGGTGGATGTTGATTATGTAAGTACTATAGATTTTAAGTGTCCAGGGCATGCATCTCTCAGAGCTCACACTTCTGTAATATTAAGTAATAATAAGTAGTAAGTAATAACTAAATTTTAATGTAGTTACATGTTTCTCATTTAATTGTGACTATCACCATATATATAATATATACATATATGTATACATGTACATACATGCAGTCTCTTTTTCAAAAGTTATAATATGAGGATTACATGTAAATGTATATATATAAATATATATAATCCCCATATTCCAGCTTTGAAAAAGCACAGACGTTAATTTGTCCAAGATCATACAATTAATAAAGGATGGAGCTGGCATTGATAAAGTATGTGTTCTGTATATTATGCAACTCAGGAAAAGTTTGTTTGCTCAAAGAAGTTCCAGGGGCTTATATCTGCAATATTCTTTGCACATGTATTAAGCACTTATTGCCTGAGTAAAGACCCTCATACTTTTTTGTTCAGACTATTGCAAGAGCCTTATAAGTGATCTCTACATATTTCCTATTTCTTCTAGTTTTAGTCTAGTCTCCATAGTGGGAAATATGACTTTTCTGCTTAAAACTCTTGAATTTTACTACAACACTTATGGACTACAATTCAAATTTTTGTTGTGATAAATAAAACTCTTCTTAATCTGACCATTAGATTCATAATCTCATCATCCATCATCCACTCAAATGTTTTTCAAACCAATTAGCATTTCCAGTAACATACCATGCTATCTTGTATTGTGGTGCTTTAAACTGAAATGTCCTTAGCCCTTTGCCCACTTTAAAAAGTCTATATTTTTAAAACTCAAGCATTACAACAATACATTTTTCCAAACTTCTTGATAGGGTGTCATTTTTTTATAAGTCTGTAGAGCTTATTAGGTAGTATATGACTTACTTAAAAAGTTAAATTAGCAGAAGAAAATATTTGAGTGAATTGAATGAAACAGAGAATAGAAAAACGATAGAGAAAATCAACAAAACCAGAAGGTGGTTCTTTGAAAAGATCAATAAAATGACAAAAACTTTAGATAGACTGGATAAGAACAATAGAGAGAAAATTCACATTACTAACTTCAGAAATAAAAGTGGGGACATTACTATGAATCTACAGAAGTAAAAAAGAAATACAGCAGAATTGTATGAGCAACTGTATGCCAAGAAGTTAGATAACCTAGATGGGTAATTTACTAGAAACACACTAACTACTCAAAGTGAGTGAAGAAGAAATAGAATATCTAACTAGACTTACAATAAAAGATTGAAGCAATAATCAAAACTTCCAACAAAGAAAAGCCCAGGAGTACATGGCTCTAGTGGTTAATTCTACCAACACTTAAATAAGAATTAGCATCAATCCTTATGAAAATCTTAACCTTTCCCCTCCCCCTCCCCCAAAAAAAATAAGAGATAACACTTTCTAACTTAATCTCTAAGGCCAGTATTCCTTTGATGCTAAAGCTAGGCAAAGATAGCACAGTGAAATAGAACTGTAGACAATCAGTCCTTATGACTATAGATGCCAAAATCCACAACAAAATAGTAACAAATCAAATTTAAAATCATATTAAAAGCATGAACAAGTGGGATTTTCTCAGAAAGAAAAAGGTGTTTCAAAATGTAGAAATCAATCAATATAATATACCATGTTAATAAAAACAAAGAAACAAAAGCACAAAATTGTTATCCCAATAGATGGAGAAAAAGCATTTAACGATACTGAATATTCTTTTATGATAAAAAAAAAAACACCCAAAATAAGAACAAAGGCTATTTTTTTCTACATGACTAAGGTTATCTATTAAAAATCCCACATCTAACGTTATACTCAATGGTGAAAAAACAGAAAGCTTTATTCCTAAGATAATTGACAAAATATTAATGCTTGCTCTTGCCAATTCTATTCAACATTACATTGGGAGTTTTAGTTAGAGCAATTAGTCAAGGAAAACAAATAAAACATAAAAATCAGAAAGAAATCATTGAAACCGTCTGTATTTGCAGATGGCATGAGCATATGTATTGAAAATCCTAAGGAATCCACAACAAAATATTAGAGCTAATAAACAAATTCATCAAAGTAGTAGGATATAAGATCAACACATAAATCAGTTGTATTGCTATATACTAGAAAAAAAAAGCCAAAAATGAAATTACTAAAACAATCTCATATATAACAACATAAAAAAGAACACAAAAACTTAAGAATACACTTAACCAAGTTGATGCAAATCTTGTATATTGGAAACTGTTGAAAAAATTGTAGATAATCTAAATAAATAGAAACATATCCCATGTCCACTGATTTAAAGATAATATCGTTAAAATACCAATACTCCCCAAATGATCTATAGGTGTGATACAGTCTCTATCAAAGTCCCAACTGCTTTTTGAGAAACAATGGATAAATTGGTGTTAAAATGTATATAGAATTACAAAGGACCTGAGTAGTCAAAACCCTGGAAAACAGAAAAAAAAAATTCAGTAGTTTTTCCCTTCCTGACTTCAAAACTTAGAACAAAGCTACAGTAATCAAAACAGTACAGTCCTGGCATAAGACTAGACATATAGATTAATTGAATATAATTGAGTATCTACAGATAAACTCATTTATCGTTCTCTAGTTGACTTTGACAAGGTTGTCAACACCATTCAATGGGGGGTAGAATAGTCTTACCAACAAATGGTCCTGCAACAACTAGTCACTTGAAAGAGAATGAATTATGATCCTGAACTCATACTGTTTCCAGAAAGTAACACAAAATTGATCAAAGAACTACATGTAACACCTAAAAGTATAAAACACTTAAGAAAATATGAGTAAATTTTCATGATTTTGAAGTTGGTAATGTACACAAAGCTCTGACCAAGAACATGAACAACAGAAGAAAAAATAGATAAATTAGACTTCATCAAAATTAAAAAAAAAAAACATTTGTGCATCCAAACATATTATCAAAGACATAAAAAGACAATCCAAAAAAAGTGGGAAAAATTTTATGTTATATATATGTAAAAAGGCTAGTATCCAGAATACATAAAGAATATTTACAACTCAAGAACAACAATTAAAAAAAACCATCCAACAGGCAAAATGTTGAATAGACATTTCTCTAAAGAAGATAAATAAATGGCCAACAAGTACATGGAGAGATGATTAACATCATGAGTCATTAGGGAAGTATAAATTAAAACCATTGTGAGATTATTTAATATTTACTAGGTTGGTCTTAAAAAATAAAATAACAAGAATTAACAAGGATGTGGAGAAACTGGAACCATTTGTGCATTGTTGGTGAGAATATAAAATGGTGGAAATTCTGTGGAAACACTGGCTGCTCATAAAAATTTAAACATAGAATTTCCACATGTGTCACTATTTGTGCTCCTAGGTATATACCTGAAATAATTGTAAACATACTTTCCTAGAATCACTTGTGTTTGGATGTTCATAGCAGCATTTTTGTATAGCCAAAAAGTGGAAACAACTCAAATGTTCATTATCTGCTAAACAAATGTGGCATATCTATATAATGGAATACTATGTGTCCATATAAAGGAACATATATGATACGACATGGATGAACTTCAAAAACATTATGCTCAGTGAAAGAAGTCAGACACAAAGGCTACATTTTCTGTGAGTCCATTTATTTGAAGTGTTCAGAACAGGTAAATCTATAGAGAAAGAAAGCAGATTAGCTGTAGCCAGGAAAACAGGAAGAAGGAAGTAGAGGATGGAGAGTGACTACATAATGAATTCAGAATTTCTTTGGGGGTGGTGAAAATGTTCTGAAATTAGATAGTGCTGATGGTTGTACAACATTGTGAAAGTGCTAAAAGTCACTGAACTATATACTTTAAATGGTTTAAAATGGTATAATTTTAAAATAAGAGCCTGAAAATCAAAGTGTTTTCTATGGAGCATTATTTCTAGTCAAACAACTGAAAAAGTCATTCTGGCCTCCAGACCTGTGGGAAATAGACACTTTTACTCATTGTAAAATGCTCTACTGCTGCCTGGAGAGAATGGATCATGGAAGTTGACAATTCATATTTCCTGGGAGATACTTATTTAGATGATGGCAGCTAGAGAGTAGAAAAGTCTGCTGATACAGATTTTTTTGTTTGTTTTTTAAGAACTTTGTGTATGTTTTTTTAATTTAAAAACATTTAAAGAGCAGTTTAAGGTTTACAGCAAAATTGATGGAAATGTAGAGATTTCCCATCCCTATATATACATAGCCTCCTCTATTATCAACATCTTCCACCAGAGTGCTACATTGTTACAATCAATATCCTACATTGATACATCATAATTACCGAAAGTCCATAGTTTATATTATGGTTCGCTCTTAGTGTTTTATATTTTATGAGCCTTTTTTTAAGAGGAATCATGTATTTACTGCTGCCAAGACAGAAAGAGAGAACCATTCTTCCTTTAAAAGTAAGTCTACTTTTACATAGTTTATAAATTGAGATTATACAAAAAGTTTTATTAGAAAACAGGATCTGGCCACTCAAAATATTTTGCAAGCTATTCAACTAAGGAATTCTATTTTTTTCCCCATTTTTAATGTTCTATGTGACATTTAACTCTGGAACTTCTGATATATATGAGATATTCCTGCCCAGAAGCATAACTACAAGCCTTGCAAAAATTTTTAAGAATTCTTCATTGTTTATATTATGGGCTAGATGTTGCTTTCAGAACTTTGTAACAATGATTAACTTTAATCTTCATAGCAACACTATAAATCAGGCACTATTCAGATCCCAATTTTACAGAAGATACAAATGAAGAAAGAGAAATTAAGAACTTCATCCAAAGCATCAGTGAATGACAGTTGGGATTTGCACTCCATTTAGGTGGCTTCACAGCTCCACTTTGCTGTTTTTTCTCTATTGATGAAACTACCTTTCCATATTAATGAAGTTCTGCTAGTGCAGTTCATTTTTGTAGGCCTTTGTTCTACTGGGCAATGGAATCACCTACACTTTCTTATCAACTTCCCTTTGTGACTTCAGTGAGACATTTTGCTTGAGATGCCTGGCCAGACTACAGGGATGGCATCTTCATGGGAGTTACACTTCCTGTGACTTTTTTCTCTTTTATTCCAACGAAGGCAATCATCCCTACATGTAAGCTGGTGAATATCACTTATAGAACCAATTAGCTTACGAGGAGACAAATCTAGAACTACAGTGATGCCAACTCTATGCCCTGATAAAACTTGACATTTAACCCTAGATAACCATATTATTAGCATTTCCAGGCCTAAGACAATGTCTTTGTTGATGAAAGCTCTTATTGAGAATTTCCCCAGAAATAGTCTCATCGTCTGCTTAAGCAATTCTTCTAGTGGTATATTTATCCATTCTCTCCAAAATCTACAAATAGCATATTATATTTTTAAAGTTCATGATTACATGTTTATGGCCATAATAAAAAAAAAATACTTTTCTAGTCAAATACTGATTTGGAACATAATTGTTTACCATATTCTTTAATAATCTTTAGTACTGATGAACTGGGTGAAATGGAGCATGCCCAGAAGGCATATTTAAGTTCCCTCTGATTCAGAAATAAGGCATAGAATCAAGCTAATGTCTAATGATATCAATGGAGCTAGCTAAATAACTTCCAAGTTGGATAACTGACATACTAAGTTCAGTTAAAAATATGAGAAGGACAATAAAAACTTTTTTTAATGGCTGAATATATTTTCTGTTCATTAATTTACCTATAGATTTCTGACCATTTGGCAAAGCTCTGTAGTTATACTACTGAATATATGCCATGGTAAGAACATTCTATTTAAAATTTTTAAAAGATATTATTGTTTAGAGAACTCAAAGATGTAATCAATTTTGAAAATATTTCAAAATTTGGAAAATAAAACTCAAGAGAATTGATAGAAAAAAATAAGATTCTTTTGGCTGAAGTAGAGAAGACTAAGGACAAACTTAATGGGTTTCAAGTGCTCAGAGGTCTGTTATACAGAGAATGCTATATGACTTCCATTTCCACTGACAGCAGAAGAAAAAGAAAAGGGTTAAAATGATAGGATAGGTATTAATTACAAATAAGCAATCAATTGAGACACTGGAAGTTTTATTGATGTGAAATAAGTTTCTTTAAAAAGGAATCACAGAAGAAAATGGATGAATAATAAAGTAAATTAAATTTTAAATATTGAAGGGTAGAATATTATTTTTAACTATCATGGAAAGAAGGACTGAACTAAAGTAGTGAAACATAAAAGATGCTGAAGATCTCTTCTAGTGATAATGTGATATTCAAAATCTGCCGTATTCAAACTTTCAGAGAAACTTATCTTGAAAGCTTAAGGGATCCTAGGATTGAGATTTCTGAGAACAGGTGTGTGTGCTATCACCTGAAGCTTCTGTATAATGAAGGCAAATAGAGAGAGGCAACAAATATGTGCTTCATTTCACTTTGAATGCCCTAAGATAAGGCCATTTTCTCATTGAGACTAAGAACACTTCTGCCATTTGTCATCTTATACGCCTATTCAGTAAGAGGCTAAGATTAACTATCAACATAGTGTTTCACATGTAGTATTTTCTCAGGATTTACACACACCCTGGCATTCCGAGATTCTACAGGAGCATTTATTTAATCTATAATCTCCAAATAATTACCTAAGGGGGAAAGTACCTTCACAATATTTTAATTTAAAAAATGCCAACAATTTCATGTATTTTATGTATGTGTAGTCTATGGGTCTGTGTGTTTGCCTGTGCTAGTAGAAGACTGCTAGTTTTTGAAAACAAATACAATTTCTGACTCAATAAAGAAATTATGTATTTATTGGGTTTAATATGGTTGTTAAAAAATTAAACTCGAGAGAACAGAACTTAGTGGTTCATAAGTGTTACTTCCTACTGTTAAGTTAATATTTTATGACATCATTATGCAACTTTTTTATTCCCACTGGGTAATTGTCCTCTATACTCTTTTTTTTGAATAAATAGCCTGAAAAAATATACTATGATAACAGTTCTGGCTGAAAATATCTACACCCTATTGAGAAATATGGTGCAATTTACATTAGTATTTCCAGTAAATATACAAAAGCACTTTCTTAAACATCTGTCAGGGAGCTACATCACCAAATGTTGTTTTCCTTACTGATGCAGACCAATTTGTATTCCAGTCATTTGCCATTAAGTTTTATAGCATACGGCATTTTTCTCAAAAGTAATGAGACAAGGGAAAGAACATAACACTGGAAAGAAAATAGTAACTGCTTTCTTTATAATTTTATTTCTTGAATTTTGTTTTGATGATTAAATAGATATTTTTATTCTAGAAAAGATAAATATGGAAGCACATTTTGAATAATATTGTGAATCTGTGCAATGTTTGCTCATTTACTTTTAAATAGACATAGACAAAATGCTGAAATGGCAAGGCATTTTATAGTTTATTATTGACAATAATAATTTACTAAATATTTAACAAACATTTATTGATTTCCCATGATTACTTGCCTCATTCTTACCATGAGTTATATAGAAATGAACTAGAAATGTAGGATCTATGGACACACAGTGGGTGGGAGGTTAAAAAATTGATGATTTAAAAAAAAATTTAAAATTTATTTTTAAGTTAAGTATATAGATGATATACAATTTTATATTGGTTATGTTAGTTTCAGGTGAACAATAGAGTGATTCAACATTTTTATGCCTTACAATGTGATCATCACACTAATTCAGTAATCATTGCCACCATGTAAACTTATCAAAATATTGACTGTATTCACCTTACCCCCTTTTAAAATATTTTTAAAAGATTTTAACTATAATTGACATACAATATTATGTTAATTTCAGGTGTACAACATAGTGATTAGACATTTATATAATTTAAAAAGTGATCACCCTAATAAACCTAATACTCATCTGAAACCATACATAGTAATTATAATATTATTGACTTTATTCCTTATGCTATACTTTATATCCCCATATCTATTTTGTAATTACCAATTGTTACTTCTTCATCCCTTCTTCTAAAATGCTACTTCAAAGGGATTGAAATGTTGTCTGTTGCTTCATAGACATTCAATAAATATTTGCTGAATTAATGAATAAAAGATCATCCAATAATAAAAATTATGAATTAAATCAGTGCATACTTACTATAATTCAGGTATAACTAGGAAAATTGACTAGAAAAGTTCAACATAATAGTCACATCACTACAATATATTGACTATTGTTTATTTACTAAATAAATAATTAATGGCTTTCTTAAGAAAACATTAAAGTATATCAAGCATGTTAATTAACCTCATATTATCATAGAACACAGATCATCTTCCTTAGGAGAATTAGATACAGACTGGACATGTTAAATTCCACAAGTATCTTGAGTAATCCTGAATCAAATTGATTGAGAAAATTTTTATTATGAATCTGAAACAATAAGGCCCATAAAATAAATTTTAAAGTACTTATTAGATGCTTAGTACTTTATAGCTGAAAGAATCCTGAAAGTTTATTAAATTTATTCCTTTCATTTTACAGTTGAGTAAAGCAGCCAATGGGGAAAAATTGTTCATTTAAGCTTACACACATATTTATTAACAGACTTGGGACTACAATAATGATTTCCTAGGCAGTGATTTTTCTATCACAAACTTATTTCAACTGACTTGCAAAATACCAAGATTAATATATGATTCTTACTTTTTAAAAAATATCACATTTTTTCAATTAATTTGAGACAATATAGTTTCTTTCTTCTGCTCCTCCTCCTCTTCTTCCTTTTCTTCATCTTCGTCTTCTAATCATTTTGCTACTACTTGTAATAATTTGATTTCTAAAAGATTCCCCTTCTGAATACATATTTAAAAATATATTTCCAAAGTTCCAAATCTACATGGATGCGTAACTGGTCTACAATATAATAATTCTTATACAGTATTTTGAAATTAAAATCTTGTTATAAAAATTCAATTACAACTTTCAGTATTTATTTTGCACCTTTACAATGTTATTATGTCAACCTCATGGAAAATCTACCTCTTTTCTTATAAAACATTAATGTCATTTGTTAACTCTTGCTTACAGTGTGACCTCATCCCAGATGCAGTGCTAATTGTCTTTTTGGAGTAACTTTGACTTTTGGTTTAATTGGCTCCACTTTAATTTGAAATAGGGCAGTTTGGAATCTGCTAACAATTTAAATATCATTTTCAAAAGTTTAAAAGAAAGACAAAGAAATACTCTTATTCAAAGTTGGCATGCAATGACATGGTATTGTATTTAAAAACTTGGCTTTGTATATCATAGTATAAAAGTCACTTAGTACCATCTTAAATATGAGAAGAGTATACAATGAAAGTATAGATGGAAAAAATAGCCTCTCTCTCTCTCTCTCTCTCTCTCTTCTCTCTCTCTCTCTCTCTCTCAACGATGTAAGAATTTGTTAAAAGATAAATGAAATATATATGTATATAATAGAACATTATTCATCCTTTAAAAGAAGGAAATCCTGCCATAAGACAATATGGAAAAACTTGCAGGACATTATGCTATGTGAAATAAGTCAGACACAGAAAAACAAATACTGCATGACCTCACTTATGTGGAATGTAAAAAAGTTAAACTCATAAAAACAAAGTAGAATGGTGGTTGCTAAAGGCTGGAGGTTGGGGAAAGTGGAGAGATGTTAGTCAAAGGGAACAAAGTTATAGTTATACAAAATGAGTAATTTCTGGAGATCTAATTTACTGCATGGTGACTATAGTTAATAATGCTGTATTGTATACTTAGAATTTGATGAGAGTAGATCTTAAGTGTTTTCACCACATATAAAAATAGTAACCTTGTGAGGTGATGAACACATTAATTAGTTTGATTGAGGTAATAATTTCACAATGTTATATCTACCAACACATCATGTTATAAATTTTAAATATATATAATTTTAATTTGTTGATTATACTTCAATAAGCTAAAAAATAAAGTGTAATCAGAAAACAAAGATATCTTGTTCAAAAGGATATTTTATCTTTTCAATAATATTATTTAGCACAAGTCTCAACTATTTACAGTTCTTCAAAGGGGAAGAATAAGGGAATTCACAAAATGTGCATATTTGAAGAACTTATAAAATATTATAATTAAAAAATAATAAGAACTGGAAAATAGTCTACCAAGCTTTTTCACTAGTCCTCTGACCTTGTTTAGATGGTTCCTGGATATTCTTCTCATCTTCTATAACTTGAACGGCAATGTTTCTGTGAGTCTGTGAATAGCGGCATAGTATGGCAACATGGGGAATAGTATGGATGCTTTGAGAGTTGTCTCAATGTGCTAGAAATGACTTGTTATATGCTCACATTGTATACTTTTCTTTCCAGGTAGCTAGTTTGATTTTATAATTCTTTGAAAAAGAATATTAGTTGTTTCATTGAGCTAAAAAGTTTTTTTCAAGTTTTATTAATCTATTCATTCATTTATCTATTTAAAATTCGTTGCACTTTTATTAGATCTATAACATAGTATAACAGTTACTTGAGGGATATAAATATGTAAGATAATGACATAGGAGGTCATTGGAGAGATGTGAAGAGGGAGTAACATGATATGTTCATTTTAAACAGGATTACTCTAGCTGGTGTTAAAAATAAAGACTGTAGAGAAACGAGGTAGACACTTGGGGTTGGGGGGACAGTAAGAAAGCTAATAGAACAATTCAGGTAAGCAATATCTATCTATCTATCTATCTATCTATCTATCTATCTATCTAGCCCAGGACAGGGTTTCTAAATCTTAGCATTATTGACATTTGGGACAGATTATTTTTTATTGTGTATGTATTGAAGAGGTATACTGCCCTATACATTGTAGGATGTTTAGCAGCATCCCTGACTTCTGGTGCTGGATTTCAGTAGCAAAGCTCTCTCCTAGTTGTGACAACCAAAAATGCCCTCAGACATTGCCAAATGGCCTGAGGAGAAAAATCACTCTCCATTGTGGGAACAATTCAGGATAATTACAAGATAAGTGGTAATAAGTTGTTGTATTCTGGTTATATATTCAAGGTACAGGCAACATGATTTGCTGAAAAATTTTATGTGGAGTAAGAGAAAAAAGATACATCCATATGTCTAAGAATTTTGGCTTTAATAACTGGAAGAATAGAGGTTGTCATTAATTGAAGTGGAAAACCTTGCAAAAAGCAGATTTGGGAGAACAGCTGAGTTTTAGTCATGTTAATTTTGAGATCTTTATGAGACATTAAGTGAAGGTAGTGGGCCTTTTATTTATATTGCTCTGAGTGTATAATTGCTATCATGGAGAAGGGAGCAAGAGTATCAGATCGACTTCAACCAATGGCCATGTTTCTGGGGAAAATATTTCAGGTAGAGGAAACAACTAGTATAAAGGTGGTAACAAATAGTATAAAGGTGATTACACCTAGCTGGAATGGGAAAACAATAGCATTGTGAGCAACAAGCTATTTCCCTCACCTTGAGGATTAGGTATTTTGTGTGACACATTCCCTAGACAATGCAATGCAGACTGTATGATCTTAGCACAATAAAATAAAAGCAATAACAGAAAACTCTGTCCCCCCCCAAAGCAAATGTGTTTTGATACAAATCAATAAAAGAAATACTATTAATTAACTCTCTAGTTAATGAGGAAATTATAATGTAAATACGATATAGAGCTAACTGACAAAATATTAAATACTCAAAATTCTGGTCTTCAGCTAAAATAGTACTTTGTGGAAAATTTGTAGCTTTGAACATACATATCAGAAAATATGACTGAAAATAAGTAAGCTATACATTCAATCCAGGAAGCTAGGGAAAGAGTAATAAATGCAAATAAATAAGAAACAACATATAAAATAATTTACAAATCAAAAGCTACTTTTTCTAAAGGAGTTGTAAAAGAGATAGATAGATAGATAGATAGATAGATAGATAGATAGATAGATAGGTAGATGGATAGAAAGGTTAATCAAGAAAAATAAAAACAGAGAGACCAAATATAGACTGAAAAGTACATGATAACTAAAGAAAAAAGAAAGATAGCAATGTAAAATAGTATTATAACCAACCTTATGCAAGTAATTGAAAAAATAAATTGTTAAGTACTGCTGAAAAAAAATAGTTGCAATAAACATGCAATGAAACAACAAAATAGAAACATACAATAATCATTAAGTGTATTGAAATGATAATGAAAATCTGCCATTCCACATTTCATTGCCAAGTCTCAGAATCAGACAATTTTTGCAATTGAATTGTACCAAACATTAAATAAATGTGTAATATATATATATATATATGTGTGTGTGTGTGTGTGTGTGTGTGTGTGTGTGTGTATTATATATATCCATATATACACACACACACACATATATATATATATATATATATATATATATATATAATATATATATATATACATGCATACATACCTTGTACTAGCTTCAGAAAACAGAAAAAAAATAACATCTATATTGAGATACATTTGGTATATTATTGATCAAGAAAAATAAAAGCAAATAGATCAAATTCAAACTGAAAATTTCATGATACCTAAAAATGAAAGAGAGCAATGTAAAATAGCATTATAACCAACTTGATCTGAGGTAATAGGAAAAATCATGTATGGCTAGTGAGAATGTAAACTCTTGCTCATTCTAGAATGTATGTTTACAATGCTTGATTGAATTTAAAAATGTATATATTGTAAGACCTATAATCTTATTCCTGCGTTTCTATCTCAGAAAAACTGTCACACAGGATCAAAAGAAAAAAGTGAGATATCTCTTAATAAGTTACCTAACATGGTAGCTCTTTCTCTGTTAAGTAGAAATCTCCTGCTGGTATGACAGAGTGCTTTGTTAAAATACACATATTAAGAACCAATCTCTGGGAATTATGATCCAGTAAGTTTGGTTGGAGCTCAGACATGGGTATTTTATAAAATCTTAACACGTGATTCTGACATTGAAGAAGAGCCCGGTTGGGACCCCTGTAGTAGAGGCCTCACAGAGTCCCTAGCTTCACTTTTCCTTGCCCAGCTTAACAATAAGTTGTCCCCAGCAGTTTGACCTAGAGCTTGGAATGCTCCGTCATAGAAAGTTGCACTGAAACTTATGATTAATGCCTTTATGCTTACTGATCACAATCCTTCTGGTCTAGCATTCTTTCAAGACTACTCCCATCTTTGTTCCTGAGTTGTTAACACAATAATTTTACCAGAGGAATGGCTCCATTAAGCTTAACAGAACCCTACCACCACAAACTGTCATGTAGCTTCTGAAGTAATTCCCATATTTTCCCCTAAATGCTCTAAGCCAAACTGAGAATGCAAGGCAGTTTTGAAATTATTAACTTGCTGCTTTCTCTGATCACTAGTACTCTGACAATAAACAGTTTAAATATCTCAACTCCTGTGTGGGTCTATTGACTGAGTGGCACAGGCAGCACGAACCCCAGACTCAGTAACCCTCTAGTTACATTTTACCACTAACTAAGATCTAATTATGTGGTAGAATTAGCATATATACCCAAGTGCACCTTCTTCCGAGAGTTTAGTTAAACAATTTCCATAGTCCTCTATGATCGAAGTGGAGAATTTGAAGTGACAAAGAACACAGGAGGTCAGTAAAGCACTCATTCTCCAGTTCTCCCTTAATCTTTATGTCATTCATTTATTAGGATCAGAGAAGTCAGGGAATTCATCTCATTAATGCCAGTATAATGCTTTTTGGAACAGAGTAAGCATTTATGGATGCTTTGAGTCTCCTAAATGTATTGAATCCTACTCCATGAATTTGGTTGCCTCTCAATATTTTTTTTGTAAAAATAAAAAAAAAATCAAAACCAAAAATCACTTCATAATCCATTAGGTCCATTAACCATGGAGATAGAGAACACCCAAAGGACTGTATTTCTCCCACCAATATCACAAACTCTGTGTCCAAAACTTATCAAAAATTCCAAATTATTTCCTATAAGTCAATGTCAGGATATAGGGTCTGGGTGCTAGAGCTCGCTAGTTGTTGGCTAAGAGTGAGAAAATGGGAGACAAGTCTGTGGTTTTACACTACTCCCTATTCTAACTCCCAAATAATCCAGAAAAAAAAAGTATATCAGGTTGATTTTCAGAACTTATTTGCTGGCTGTTGTAATTCTAGCCACATGTCCCTTACCTATTACCACCTCACATCACTCAAGCCAAATGTGTCAATCAACAGATTATCTTTGTCATCTTGTTTAAGCTTAAAACTCTTCAACGTGGAAAAAAATCTTACCTTCTAAATTAAGAAAGTTGAAATATTATAAACCAATTAATCAAAAGTCTAACAGACTGATTATGATTCTTTTATTTTGGGAGGAGAGAAGGGAGTGAAGAAAAGACATGAAGAAAGAGCTGAAAGTGGAGAGTAGGTTGGTAAAGGGAGAAATAAGAATAAGTATTCATTACCGACTTCAAATATATCCAGAGTGGATTCTTCTAAGTCTCTCTTGGGCAAAGACAAATAAAGTAGCAAGGTAATAGTTGCCGTCTTGACTTCTGTAAATATATGCAGATTTGTTTAAACCCAGGAGATTTTGTATGAAGTTTATGTGAGAGATATTTGTTGTTGAAGAATTGTTGCCTTTTAAAATTCTAACTTCACAACTCATAGTATTTTATTTTTGTTTTTACTTGTTATTAGTTTCAGGTATGCAGCGCAATGGTTAGGCATTTATATAATTTATGAAGCGATCCCCCTGATTACTGTAGTACACCCTTCTGATACTATACACAGCCATTACAATATTATTGCCTATATTCCTTACACTGTACTTCATAGCTCCATGACCATTTTGTAACTACTAATCTGCACTTCTTTATCCTTCACCTTTTTCATCCAACCCCCAAACCCCCTTCCCCTTGGCAATCACCAGTTTGTTCCCTGTGAGTCAGTTTTTGTTTCATTTGTTTGTTTGTTTTGTTCCTTAGATTCAACATATAAGTGAAATCATATGGTATTTGTTTTTATCTGTTTGACTTATTTCTCTTAAAGTGCTGTAACAATATCTAGTTAAACAGAGTACTTTCCTCTATGATTATGCTAAATAACGAAGAATTTCTCTCCTAGTCAAAATTTTCCTATGGGCTTAGTGATGAAACAAAGTAAATTTGTAACATAAAAGTGAAATAATACCAAACAGAAACTAGCTAAAAAACAAAAACTCTTTTTAGTCAATAGTTCCTGTGCTTAGAGGGTTTCTACTTCATACACATTTTGTTTTCAGCCTGAGATGATAAAATAACATTTGACCCTGTAACAAGAAAACTGTCCGAAAGGTTATATTTATTTGAAAGCTGAAAATTGATAATAAGGACTGAACAATGGTTGAAAATTGGGCTATGGGGGTGATAACATTCCAGTGGCATCGTGTCCTCTGAGCATTGAGCAAACAGTATAACTCAATTATCTCCACATTGCGCGGCTTACTATATTTAAGAAAAGTGGAAGAACAGGCATTATCTTTAGCACTAGTAGAGGAACAATGTAGTTATATGCAAAAAAATAATTAGAGAAAAAAGTGTAGGTAATAGAATGTGCTGAGAACTTGAAGTTAAACAGCCCTGGGTTTAAATTCTGGCTTTAGTACTTACTAATACCATAACCTTGGGTAAATTAAATTTGTGTCCTGGTTTTCTTATTTGTAAAATTAGAATATTAACCCTAGCTTTGCAAGTTGTTGTTAGACTTAGATGTAATATATGTAAATGATCTTGTATATATGTGTGTTCTGTAAATGGTAGTGATTATTGTTACCTTTCCCAGCACCAAGGTAAATTTACCTAAGAAGAACTCAGAAACAAACCCATATTGTAGTGACTGTTCTGATAAAGAAGCAGTGTTACCAGTGAATTTCCCTACCTGATTTCAAATTAAACTGCCTTATTATTTTTAAAAGTTCAACTCTCAGTGCCTTAGGAAGAAAATTGAGTTTTGTCATAAATGATGTTAAAACTGATATATGGTATATGGCAATGTTTGAGAGCAGTGTGGGTAAATTAATGCAGAATAATTTTCTAAATAGAGATATTGTAACTACACTGTATTTTTTTTCTTTGTTGAGATATTATTTTTTTCCATAACTGTGCTCGAAGTGGAAATCTGTAAATGTTAATGTATGCCACATTGCATAAGTTTCTTAATAAGCATCTCCTTTTCATAAAGCAATCCATGATCTCTGTCCAAAAATAAGGTAAATTTGTAAAATTTCTCTAGAGCAAAAAAATACTTATATAAATTTTATTTGAAATATAATAAGGTAGATCAATTTATAAACCTTAGTGTTCTATAGTGATAATTATTGTCCATTGGATTAATATTATGCAAAATAAGGGTTGTAATGAAGTTATAATAGTTACTGACTTGGATGCTTAGCTTATGTAATTAAATCAATTAAAAACTTATTTCAGATATAAATATGATTATTTATAGGTAACTCAAAAATTCATACAAAATAAATCATAGATACTTTAAAAATACTCAGGCTACTACTGAAGAAAAGATGGAGAAATAGAATGCAATAGTAGAGACTTCTTTTCATAAGAGTTTTAAAAACAGACCACCTATCAATTCTGTGTTAAAAGTTAGGAGAGAGCAAATTATTTTTGAAGAACTCTGGAATCTAGGAGAAATTTCTAGAAGCAGATTAAAAATTCTGTCAAGGCCCAGTATTATAAGTTTAATATTATCTCTATCATGTTTACACTCAAATTATATGTGCCTATCCCTGGATGAGATAAGAGATGTTTAGAGTGGTAACCCCTCCGATCAGATGAAGAAAGTTCTATACCCCAAGGTGTGGTTAAATTTCTGGATTCCTAGTGAGGGCCTAGATTGCCCAGTTTCTGTATTCTACCTGGGGAAAAAGATGAGTTGAGTAGTTACTCTCCTAAAAATTGGACAGAAGAGGCCTATAAGCTACCTGCCAACTAGGAGAGTGATTACCTGAAACAGTCTGTGCTAGGCAGAATCCTAGATGACCCTCAAAATTTCTGCCCCCTGGGGCATATGACCCTTATAATAACTTTCCCTTGAAAGGGGTTAGAACCTGTAAATATGATTGGATATTTTTCCCTTTATTATAATTCAAGTAGGTTGACCTTTGAAATAAATAAAAGGAAGCTAATCCTGAATGGTCCTGATGTTTCAGAGAAAGTTTTAAAAGAAGATGAAGTACCAAAGGGTCTGGTCCCACTGGTTTTGAAAATACAACCTCTATGATTTTGAAAGTTTGAAAGAAATGGAATGCACACAACAGTCATGTGAACTTGGAAAAGAAACCTGAGCCTCAAATGAAACCCCAACTCTGGCCAACACCCTGATTTCAGTCTGGTGAGTCCCTGAGCACAGGCTCCAGATATTCAATGCTTTGAATTCTACTTACAGAAATTGTAAGGTAATTAATTTGTGTTGTCTTAAACCACTTATTTTGTGACAATTTGCTATGCAGTAATAGAAAACTAATATATAGTCTAATAGTGCTTCATCAAAATAGAAGGTCTCAGTTAAAACAGAAAAAAATACGTAACTGAAAATAAAATTACATGTGCAAAAATGGAGACAGAAGTAAAGACAAAAATGGAAAGTGAGTGATCAAAGTGAAATGGCCAAAAATGTCAAGAAGAGGACAAATTTAGATGTAGAATGAAAGGTAGAGTGGGTAAGAAAAAAACAGATAAGGGTCTACTCTGTCAAAGTAATATGAATAGCTCTTGTTCTGGAATGTGGACTTTAAAAAATACTTTTTTACATACTAGATAGTTGAATACTGTTTTAATCACTGATTCTCAGAACAATTAGAAAATTCATAGGGTGAATGTGGGACCTAAACAGACTGGACAAGAAATAGAATAGTGAGAGACACTGTAACAAGTTCTTTCAGTGAAAATGATAATTTATATTTTGATAGTCTTTAAAATATTTTATTTTCTAGTAATTTTCCTAGTCCTTGTCCTTTCATAAGCCTGAGGCCATTTTTGTCATAGTGCATACCTAACTGATGTATATTACCTACACACCAGGGCTTTGAAGCACTGCTTGGCTCAAATTACTGTTCTCTAATTACCCATTGTTCAGATACCTTATCTTGACCTTTATTCATTACTAAGTGCATACATGAAGCAAAAAAGTCTATTACCACATACTCATGGATGCTATATTTTACCCAAAATAATAAAATATTTTTTTAGTTACTGTTTTGGGATTGTTTCTCCAGGACCTTCCATGACTTAGAGGATATATATATCAATTCACTTATGTTCTGTTAGGAAAATAGGCAATGCCTGACTAAAAAATGAGACAAAACATTTTAATCATAGCCCTTTAAATTAATACTCTTATCTCCATTTGCAACAACACATCTATTTAAATTTCATGAAATTTTAGTAAATTGAGGACAATGATTATGGTCCCAAGAGTTCTTTGATTTCATAATGTATTAAAAATATGGTCCACAGACAAAGAGCATTAGAATCATTTATGGATAACTTCTTATAAAGTCTTAAGGTCTCAACCTCATAATCTTTGACCTTGGGTACAGGAAATTGCATTTAAAATAGACCTTTCAGATGATTTTTGTAAAAAAAAAAAAAATAAATAAGGGCCACAGGATTAGAACATTTTAGAGATGTAATATAACTCTTTCCCATTTTGTTTCATATTACTGTTTAAACAAATTGTGATGGAATGTCAATGCTTGTTAATATATTAACTCTTTCCCTCTACCCACCTTACTATTTTTATGTGAATTTCAAGTTTACAGCCTAAAGAGGTATTCTATTAACAATATCATATGTCTATATGAAGGAATATGACTGCTGATACCAGATTGGCTTTGTGATGTTGATTCTTTTCCATGACCAGCATTTAGAGATTAACAGTGTAGAATAATGATGGTAAAGAGGAGGCAATAAGAGACTAAGTAAATAGAATTCAAAACAAATGCCAATTACTGGTAGAACAGAGTTATTAATAAATTGCTATATTTGGTTATTACTGGTTCTGGAATTGAATGGATCTAACTTGTAAGGAACTGATTTTCGTTGCCAGCCTCAGGGCTGGTCAGAGTGTTTTAACATATTTATTCAGATAAACATATCTCACTGAATTCTAATTCATGATTCATGTACAATAAGTAAGCTATTATTATAGAAATATTTAAAAACTTAAAGAAACTTTTGAATTTCTATTCTAAGATTTCCAAAGGACAGCAAATTTCAAAGTTTGTTTTAAATTATTTATTTCCCCTGTGAAAAATATATCTCTATATAAACTTTTAAACAGATAGCTAAAGGTATCTAATTTGAGGACTTCAAGTGGTCTGAAAGAATACACATCTCAAAATAATGAAAATATTGGATAAATAGAAATGTGATTTATGAGAAAATCCCCACAGTTTCTAAATGTATGATGTAATTCCTATCCATAATTGAAATTAAAATTAAAACAATAGAAATATAAGACAGTTAATGAACCTTTAAAAAAGCATCTTTATGTGATAATATAAGACATATATTTGAGAAAAATGTTGATTTGTTTTAGTAAACACAACTGGCCACTTTAAATTTAGTATCGAAAATTAACATTTTATTCTGATTAATCAAAGACTTTGTATGTTAAAGAAATAACAACTAACTCCCCAAATTGAGACCGTTAACTAATTGTACTAAAAATATATTGCATACTAGTAAACCTAGTATCTATTTGCCTAATCAATAGACATTTACTTATTCAGTGTAGGTAATAGTTAGGGATGGAATTTACAACTCTGCTTTACCTTAATCCATGCAACAAAACCACTATATAAATTTATGATATAGCAAGTCTCCAGAAAAATAACAGAATGAAAAAAGACAAGTAATATTATATTAGGAAAAGTTAAAAAGGGTGTTCCAGTGAGTTTGAATGACCAAATAATAGCTACACAATTTAACTAGGAGATAAATGGACATTATATTGATGAAAGGCTTTCAGTATTACAATATTGATTATACATATATATTTACTGAATGTATATTTAAGCAGCAGTTTTCCTTAAACAATAAATTACTCATTAATAATTAATTTCATATAAATTGTGTGTAAATTTAATCTTTTCTTAGAAAAACATATTAGTTGCAAAATAGAGAACTCTTTAAAAAATTGAATGAATTGCCAGTTAATATTGGAATATAAAACATTTGCTGTTTTTTGCTTTTAGTTATTTTTTTTGTTATAGTATAGATGACCTACAATATTATATGAGATTCAGGGGTACAACAGAGTGATTCTGCATTTATATACCTTATGATGTGATCACCATGATGAGTATAGTAACCATCCGTCATCATACAAAGTTATTATCATATTAGTGACTATATTCCCTGTTCCGTATACTACACATCTTTGAGAGTTGTTTATTTTATAACTTGAAGTTTATATCTCTTATTTCCTTTCACCTTTTTCACCCATCCTCTACCCTCCTTTACTCTGGCAATGATCAGTTTGTTCTTTATATTGATGAGTCTCTTTCTGTTTTCTTTTAATGTTCATTTGTTTTATTTATTTATATTTCACGTATAAGTGAAATTATATGGTATTTATTTTTCTCTGGCTTATTTCACTTAACACACTACAACCTAGGTTCATCCATATTGTCATAAATAGCAAAATTTTATTTTTATGGATGAGTAATATTCCATTATATAGTGTGTATCATATTTTCTTTATTTATCCAACTATCAGTGGATACCTAGATTGCTTCCATATCTTGGTTATTGTAAATAATGCTTCACAGAACATAATGGTGCATATATATTTTTGAATTAGTGTTTTTATTGATTTATTTATTTTAGATAAACACCGAGAAGTGAAATTCCTGGGTCATATGGTAGCACTGTTTGTAATTTTTGAGATAATTTCACACTGTTTTCCATAGCAGTTGCACCAATTGGCAATACCGCTAACATCAAATGAGGGTTTCTGTTCTCCACATTTTCTCCAACACTTGTTATATGTTAACTTTTCGATAATAGCCATTCTGAAAAGTGTGAAGTGATATTTCACTGTGGCTTTGATTTGCATTTCCCTGAGGATTAGTGATGTTGAGGATCTTTTCATACGTCTGTTGGCCATCTGTGAAAACTTTAGTTTATTTATAATATATTCAATGACTTTGAAGATTGATATGTGAACTCAATACCTTCTCTAATTTATTTATATAATTATTGTTAAGTGTTAAATAATACATCAGAGAACAGTATCAGTATCTGTAGTAAAGAACCTGGTACAAAAAATTAATCTGCAACAAGAAGAATTGGGTGTCTTGTGTACAGCAAGAATCAAATGGACTAAAATACTCACTATATGAACCTATGAAGCACATGAAGGCAAAGTTTGTGGCTGAAACTTGAAAATTTGAGCTCCCCGTTGATTG
>PUFA01000828.1:0-79474 GCA_003508835.1 Eonycteris spelaea
GTCAATGGCCTCATCTCTGGATTCATTGTTTCTGAATCCTTAACATCATTTGTCACTGATACTCACTGTAAGGTAGAAAGCTTCTTCCCATAACCCTTTTACTCCTTTCAGTCTTTCTATTTGGCTTTTAACCCTCTCTGCTGATTAATCACTGTTATTTCGCCATCAAACTCTTAATGTCAATGTCCTAACAGGTCTGACCTTGGCCCTCTTTGCTTGTCACTCTGCACTGTCTCCCCTTGTATCCCCACCCTCTTCTTGGGCCATCCTAGGCATTTCCTTGATCTCAATTATATTTTTCCATAGCACTTATCATATTCTGATTTATGAGATAATTTGCTTAATTATTATGTTTATTATGGCCCTCCTCACCTCACCCCTGCTAGAATGTCAGATCTATGACAGACGGAGATTTTGTCTGTCCACTGATATATACCAAGCACCTGGGATAGTGCTCAAAAATAGTAAGTGCTCAGTAGATTTCTGTCAAATCTAAATCTCTAAACCTAACCCATCTCTTGAATATTCGCCTCCATATGATTATCTTACCAATGCCTCAAGATAAACATGGCCCCAAATAAAGCCATTCCCTCTTTCCACACCAAATTTGCTCTTCCTGCAGTATTTCTTATCTCATATCATGGCATTGCAAGCCTGGAATGATTGAAGTGATGGTGACTCCTTTATTTTTGTTACCACACAGTCAATTAGTCATCAAGTACCCTGGATTCCAATCTCTTCAATAGCTTTCATTGCCCACACCCTCTCTTTATTCATCCTCACAGCCCATTTCTACCCTTGTCTGACAACTTAAAATTATCTCTTAAAATTATCCTACTGCCACCAATTGCTCAGCACCATCTATCCTATACAATCTTGTCTGACTTATTTTCCTGAGAAAACAAATCTGATAGCATCACCTCTCTCTTGAAAAGTCCACAAAAGCTCCATTTCAACAGGTTTAAGCCTGAATTCCTTGACCTGAACTTAAAAAATCTCCTCTATCATCTGCTTTCAAATCTCTTTTTCAACCTCATATCCATTATATTTTTCACAGTTCCTATGCTCTAGATAGTTCTAATCTGAATGTTCACATGCCTAATGAACATAACAGAAGATTCTAGGAGGATACAGTGACTTAAATTCTCCTTTAATGAGAAATGGAGATCTGAAAATCACTCCAGACAAAACTCCAATAAACAGATCTACTTCTCTGTCCAAGTGCCTAGATGAGATTCCCAAAGTGAATTCATGAACCATCTATATCAGAATCCTCTGGAGGTGGGCCCTGGTTTAATCATTTGTAACAGGTTTCCCAGGAGATTCACATACACATTCAAAGTTGAGAACAATTGACTTAGGGAGTAATATCCACATTTTCTGTTTTTGTAGGGAGTGTGAGGAAATACATATTTCCTATTACTTCAAGATAGCATGGAAAGGACTCTAGATTATGAATCAGAAAAGTGAATTTATTAGCTTTGCTTTTCTCACTTGCCTATGTGCCTGGGCAATCCTGTTACCACCATATGCAAATACAGAGACTAGAGGAGATGACCTCTGGAGGAGTTACTGTTTCCATTGGAGCCATGCCTCTTCACTGCAACTCCTGCAATTTCCTGCTACAACACTGAATAGCATTCACCCTGACAAAGAACTGTGAGTTAGGAAATGTCTAAGAAAGTCACTGAAATGTCACCTTTTTAGTGAGATCTTCCTTGTGAAGCTTCTCCAAAAGAGCAAGCCCTTGGTCCCTGTTTGTCATTCTTCTTGCCTTATTTATGTTTCTCCATTGCACTTAACAATGACTTGAGATGTATTTCAGTTAGTTATCTTGCTTACTGCCTATATTCCCCTAGTGTACTGTAAGCTCCATGAGAACAAGGGTCATATCTGTTCTGTTTTATGCTATATTATCTGGACTCTAACAATGACTGGCATATAACAAAGTATAAGGTCATTATTTCCTTGATTCTCACTCTTTCTCATTCCCCCTTCCTTGCCTTTTCCCTTTTCCTTTCCTCCATTTCTGCTTTTCCTCCTCCTCTTTGACCACCTCTCTCTCTCTCTCTCTCTCTCTCTCTCTCTCTCTCTCTCTCTCTCTCTCTCTCTCATTTCTCTGTCCTGGCATTCTCTTCAGTTCTCTCTCTCTCTTCCTCCCTTGCTCTGTATCCTAACCCCTTTATAAATATTTATAGTTGTGGCTAGCAAGATGAAATATGATGGGCCTATGAGTGATGGAGAATAATTAATGACCATTTTTAACTTTGTAGTTTGCCAAGATGACTCTCAGAGGAAGGAAAATCTCCTCCCTTGAATTTTAGGAGAAAAGTTATTCTACATTTGAGAAGACTTTTGGCAGAGTTTTGTTTGTTTGTTTTGTTTTGTTTTGTTTTGTTTTATTATGGACTAAGGATACCCTGACTTCTGAACTTAAGTTTGGGGGATAATGTAGATGCAGATGACTTTTGTAAAGTGAGCGCCACTAATCCACTTATATCATAGACTAATAAAAAAAACACTTCTTCCAAATAAAATGGCAGGCGATGATCTGAAAGTATGGGTTTCATTGAATTTGAGCCTGCAAACAACATTTTGCTTTCCTGCAAGAGAGGCTCATCTACAGGGTCATCTTGAAGTGAGTTTATAAACTAGACTATATTTCTCTCTGTCTCTACCTTACAGGCATCTTTTCCATTTCCTCCTATCCCACAGTTTCTGCTCAAGTATTCTCTCTAGCCTCCCACTAAGGTGACGTTAGCCATCTTGCCTCAAAGCCCAAGCTTTTGCCTAGCTCTGTAGATCAAGGAATCTGGACCATGAAGTTAATAGGAATGATAAAACATGTTTTTGCCACCTGAGGCTCTGTACAAAGGAGAGAATGCTCCCGCCTTTGCTATTGACCTTGTTAGTAATGTTAAGGATAAAGATTTTGAGCCTGAGAATGGAGAAAGGGATGTTTTAGGGCAGACTTGTTTTTCAAGTCCCTCCAAAGTAGTAATGCCTCAGCTGCCCACTCTGACATAAACGAGATGGAAGCATCTCTAAAAATATTGGAAGCAAATTTACTGGTCAAAGTTTGTGATGCCTTTTAGCCAAATACAGACTTTCCTGGGATGGAATCAGCAAACTTGTGTGAGCCAGTAGAATAGTCCCAGGTCCTGTCAGGTACTCAGTAAACATGTGCTTTAAAAAGACACAACTTAAGTCTTATGAAAGGTTTGTACATAAATATCGGCTGGTACAGTGAGCATGAAGTAAATGTTAAGAATTTGGTTTCAAACTGCAGATGAGCCAAAGAAAAAGAAGAGCAATTCCAAAGTACAGATTTATATTTTCATCTAAAATAAATTAAACACTATCCTTTCTTTCTGTTGGATCTCAAGCAAATTTCAGGCCTCTCAAGACCTAACCAAAGCTATATTCCAAGCTTAGTGTAAGCAATGAGCACCTCGGCCTCCCAACCTCCCAGGAGATGCTCCTTTTGAGAGCTTAGCAACAGGTAATTGCTTTAACAAGGAGAACCCTTGTGGCTGGTTAGTTTGTCAGTTTGGAAGTTAGCTTTGACCCTTTGTTTAACTTACATTTTTAAGGGATGATAGACTAGGTCACTGTAAGGTGGAGAAGGGAAACTCATGACTATTCATAATGATTGGTGAGAAAAAGAAAGCTGATATGAACCTTAAGGATTCTTGAACTTTCTGGTCTCTCTGTTTTCTTGTCTCTTACCAGTTGGGATGGTTGTTTACAAGATAGTTTAACAAATAATTACTAATTGTCGACTAGGTGTCAGGCACTTCGCTTGATGCTGGTCTTTCCATCCATCCATCCATCCATTTAACCATTTATCTATCCATTCATCCAATAAATATTTATTAAGTATCTACAATAGCAATGCAATGTCTAATACAAAGCAAGCATGATCCCTACTCTTCATGTGGATTATAACCAAATGCTGGACAATTCTGCTGAAAACAGAAATATTTCACTAAATATAATCAAAATAATAGTACTATATATTGAGAGCTTACTGTATACCATGCATCTAGCTCTTACTATCTTTTTTTTACAGATGAAGAAAATAAGGCTCAGAGAGGTAAAGTAACTTGTTCAAAATCATGCAGCTACTAAGTTGCAGAACTGGTGTTTAAACACATGGCTTTCTGATTCCTAAGCTTATGCTCTTTTAAAAATAATTAAAAATTTTTTTCACCTACAGTTGTGATACAATTATATTAGTCTCAGGTGTACAGCATAGTAATTAGAAATCTATATAACTCACAAAATGATCACCTCAATAACTCTAGTACCTTCTGCCCCATATATATTTATTACAATATTATTGACTGTTTTCATTATGCTATATTTTGTATCTCCATAACTATTTTGTTACTACCTACTTGAACTTCTTAAACCCTTTCCTCTTTCACCAACACTCCTCCCATCTGATTAGCCTCAAAATGTTCTCTGTATCTATGAATTTGTTTCTGTTTTTTGTTTGTTTGTGTTTGTTTGTTTTGTTCTTTAGATTCCACATGTTTGTGAAATCATATGGTATTTGTCTTTCTCTATCTGAGTTAATCCATTCAGCACAATACCCTCTAGATCCTTCATGCAATATCTTTTTCCATCCCTTTATTTTTAGTCTGTGTGTGTCTTTTAATCTGAAGTGAATCTTTTGTCAGCATTATATGTAAGGGTCTTGTTTTCTTATCTACTTAGCCGCTCTATCTTTTGATTGGAATATCTAATTCTTTTTCATTTAAAGAATTTGATGATAGACATGTAGTTATTGCCATTCTTTATTCAAATTTTGATACATATATTTTCTTCTTAAAGAAGTCCTTCCAACATTTGCTGTAATATCATCTTGGTGGTGATGAAGTCCTTTAGCTTTTTCTTGTCTAGGAAGCTCTTCATTTGTCCTTATATTCTAAAATTTAACTTTGCTGTATAAAGTAATCTTGGTTGTAGGTCCTGGTTTTTCATCACTTTGAATGTTTTCTGCCAAGCCCTTCTGTCCTGCAAAGTTTCTTTTGAGGAATCAGCTGCCAGTTTTATGGGTGCTCCCTTGCAGGTAACTAACTGATCTACTCTTGCTGCTTTTAAGATTCTCTCTTTATATTTAACCTTTGGCATTTTGATTATGATGTTTTTGGTGTCGTCCTCTTTGGGTTCATTTCTCTGGAGACTGTCTGAGCTTCCTGTGGTTGTATGTCTATTTCTTTCACCGGGTTAGGGAAGTTTTCCATCATTATTTCTTGAAATATATTTTCAACTTTTCTCTCTCTCTTCTCCTTCTAGTATCCCTGTGATGCAAATGCTGTTGCTGTTGATGTCCCAGAGGCCCCTTAAACTATTCTCATTTGTTTGGATTGTTTTTTCTTGCTGCTCTTCTGATTGGGTGTCCTCTGTTACCCCTTCTCTAAATCACTGATTCATGCCTCCTCTTCATTCACTCAATTGATTCCCTCTAATGTAGTCTTCATCTCAGATATTGTAATCATTTATAACTGGTTCCTTTTGTTTTCCATCTCTATTTTTATGTTTTTTATCTCTTTGTTAAAGTTCTCACTGAGTTCATCTACTCTTCTGCTAAGTTCATTGAGCACCATTATAACTACTGTTTTGAACTCTGCATCTAGTAGATTGCTTGACTCCACTCTGTTTAGATATATTTCTGGAGCTCTTTTCTGTTCTTTCATGTGGGCATGCTTCTTTGTCTCCCCACTTTGCCTTTCTTCCTGTGTCTGTTTCTATGTATTATGTAAAGCTCCTAAGCCTCCCAGTCTTAGTACCATGGCTTTGTGGGGCTCCGTGCACAGTTTCTGAGGGGAGTACAGCTGCAGGTTAAGTTTAGCTGCAGTCTTTGCCCTTCTGGGGCCACCTGGTAACAGTCAGCAAGCAATCCACAGATGGCTCCCACCTGTGCTGTGCTTATAGTTGCCTCAAGAGACCATGCCTGAAACAAATGCTGGATGCTGCCAATGTGGGGCTTGGAGCTGCTCTGCAAGGAGCACTGGGCATACCAAGGACACCACTGGATGTGATTTGGGTGGGTCGTGAGTTGGGAGTGGTGGAGTTTCAGGGAATCCTCTGGGCAGAGCGAGCTCTGTTATCCAGTTTCATAATGGCTCAGCTATGGTGGCACTGAATCTGCCCACTGGGAGAGGGGAGGGCTGAAAAGAGGAGCAATGGATACCACTCACACTTCTACCCAGGAGAAAGCTCTCTTCCTGTCTTGGTCCCAAAGCCTTACAACTCAGTGTCCCTGCCCATATCCCTGGCACCCACACTGCCCTCCCCCTCCATACCCCCAAACAGCTGCCCCAGCACTGGAGCTCAGGGTGAGTCCATCACCAAAAAAGTCCAGTTGCAGTCATAGCCACTTTAAGAGGATCATCTGCACTTACCAGCTGCAGCTGTTGTGGGAACGGGCAGCCTTCATTATCTCCCAAGTTGTAGGGCTTCTGTTCATCCAGACCCCAGGTGACTCTGCTTGCTGTTTGCTCTATGATTTTGTCACCATTTTGGTGTGGTCGCAAGAGATGTACAAAACCTCTAACCTCTACACCATCTTGACCAAAACTCCCAAAGCTTACATTCTTTCATGGACACTCTATTGCCTCTAAAGAGGCAGTTAAGGGAGCAATCAGAATTTCCCATTCTAATAAAGCAAAATCTTTTTCTCCTCTTGTGTGGGCTGTCTTAGTTAGTTTAGGCTTCTATAACACATAGCATATACTGAGTGGCTTAAACAACAAACATTTATTTCTCACAGCTCTGGAGGCTGGAAAGTCCAAGATCAAGGCACCAGCAAATTCAATGTCTAGTGATAGCCCACTTCCTGGTTTATAGACAGTTGTTTTCTAGCTGTGTTCTCACATGGCAGAAGGGGAGAGAGAGCTCTCTGGAGGTTTCATTAGGGCACTAATTCCATTCATGAAGACTCCACCCTAATAACCTAATAACTTCCTAAAGGCCTCACTTACATTCGGGGTTAGGTTTCAACATGTAAATTTTAGGGAGATACAAACATTCAGTCCAGAACATTAACTTTTGCTAAGGGTCTTCTGTTCATGGTTAGAATTACAGTGATTTGAAATTTCTGGGTGATCACCTGTTTTCCCCAAAAAAATATTTTCCATCAACTTTAAAGAAAATAGATTATAGACTTTTAATCTGCCCTGTTGAATGACTTCTAATTGGGCATTTTCTCTTCTATAATTATTCTAGATGGTAACTGAGAATAAAAAATGGATATACAGTGTCTTTATGAAATCATGAGCCTACAACAATTTGTTGACTCAAAGGGGAAGGTTCATAGGCTACTGTGATAGGCTCTTTACCACTTGAGTTGAAGAGTTCAGGTGCTGTCATCACTGAGACAGAGAATCTTACTCATTTATAGATGGTTTGTGCCCTTGGCATAGTATGAGAAGAGAAGATAGTGTCTCTTCAACCAGAATTTTACAACCACAACCCTATTCAGCCATTGTGCTGGGATCCAGAGCAAATCTCTATCCATACATATATCCAGAGCCCTCCTAACCTCTGTCCCTTTGTTCCAACTTTTCCCTAGTCTGGAAGACTCTTTCTGTTTACTTGTAAATCTGACCCTTCCATTGAAGCTCAACTAAAATATACCTTTTCCAAGATGACTTCCCCAACAATTTCAGGCAAAAGTAATCCTTCTCTTCTTCCCTCATAAACCAGCTCTGTATCAGAGCCAGTGTTTTATCAGAATTTAGTTCAATAGCTATTTTTTTTCCTCTGTGAGATTGTGAACTTCTAGAAGTCAGGGATTTTAGCTTGTTCTTCACTGTTTCCCTTCCAAAAGCTGGTACAGCAATGTATCACGTGCTTTACTAAATATCAAATGCTTACTGAATCACATTTGACTGAATAATCAAAAATTAAAATGTATTCTATCTAGACTGCAATCCTCCCTCCACTAGGGCATTGGGACTCAAGTGTCAGGGAGGCAGCATAATTGCCAAAACTTTGTCTTTGGCATCAGAACAACTGGACTCAATCCAGCACTGAAACTTCCTAGCTGTGTAAACCTAGGCAAATCATTTCACTCTCTATTCATCAGTTTTCTTTCTCTATACAATGAGGAATAACACCCCTCACAAAGTTATCAAAAGGAACAAATGAGTTAGATATATATGTGTGTGTGTGAGAGAGCCATATACTGCACACACCCAAACCTTAGTTTCTATTCCCCTTTTAGGATACACAAAGACCCAATAATGGAAAACAAACATTAATCTATACTATCAAGTGTTGCCAATCCACAAGTGACCAAAGGAATTGTTGTTTATTGGGCCCATACTATTTTCCTAGCACTGTGCTAAGTTCTATAGTAGAGATGAGGGAGAATAAGAAAAGCCTCTGCCTTTTGGTAGAGGCAAGAAAATCATGAGAGATACACATTAAGAATCCCAGAAGGCATATGATTAATTGCCCCAAAGGTGAACAGACATTTAATGCCAGAGATGTTCCAAGGAGGAACAGGTCTAAATGGGCTGACAGACTTGGAGAAGGCTTAAGTGCCTTTTAATAATATGTTGGAATATAATGGAAGGAAAAAGAAAAGTGGGCATTCCAGTCAAAAATAAATGACTTTTGCACAAAGGTAGGGGTGGAGGTATGCTCAATGGGGTTAGAGGACAGCCAGGCACTAAATCTATATCCTCAGAGATCAGGTAGGAGGTACAGAAGAGGATGTGGAATATTGGATGGTGAAGGGGTTTCAGTGTCCGATTGAATAGCATTACTAGTCATTGGCAAAGAGCTGTCTATAAAATGGCCTTATTGTTAAACTGCTCCAACTTAGGAAACATTCTTGCTGAGGCCAGGCCCTCCATATGTATATAAAGTGACCACTAGCAAGAAGCAGCCAAGACCACAGTGCTGCAAGAAGGAGGCTGTGAGTTATCTAGCATCAGCCTCTGGAGTCAAGGAGTCTTCTGGGCCCTTTGTGTCTGACAGTGGTGATGGGCAGCCCTTTTTCCATCATAGCTGCTCTCACAGCATGCTGAGGATTGACTACCACAGAAGTACAACAAAGCTGCCACAGAGAGTCCAAACGGGAGCAGGCAACAGCAAGGCTCTCCTCTTTCCTCCCTTATCTAACCCCAGGCTGCCCAGCTCATACTTTACCCATGGAATCGGAACTCAGGAACCCAAACTTAGTAGCCGAGTCACAGCATGGCTTGCTGGCTATGGCTCTAGGACAAAGGCTGCCTGCTCCCCTCATTTGCCTGGGCTGGGGGCTGGAGTCACACTGATTAGCTTCCAGCTGGCTTTGCTCTGCTCTAACAATAGTAAAGATGGGACTCTTTACCACTGAGGTCATGAATTGAAAAGTAGAAGTGGGATGACAAGCTTTGCACCACAGAATCCCCCCACCACCTGCTAGGCAAGACAGTTTTAGGAAAGGTGAATGAGGAAAGGTCAGGTGGTGGGATGGTTTGCTCTAGGAGGCTAGCTGGAGTGAGTACAGCATTGTGAGCCTCTGGTTCTGTGTAGGCAAAAGCAAGAAAGTAGCTGGATGCCTTATCAGGTGAACTCAATTGCCCATCAGCTCACTCCACCAACTGCTACCCCTCCTTCCTGAGGCTCCTCCAGGCTGTTTATTTTGATACAAAAGGGAAATCTGCATGTCAGCTCATATGCATTCTTTAGTCCCAAACAAAACCATATTAAAGTGCCCTGAAGAGCTGGCTAACTGGGAAGGCTGCATGCCTTGGAGGAAAAAAAGTCCTTACATTGAAAAGGAATGAATGTAGTATTCTATTTTCGTGCCAAGCATAATGCTTGCCTGGAGGGAGGGGGAATCTCCCATTCATTCAGATCAGCAAGCCTGAATGTGATGGTTAGGGACATAATAGCTTTCTCAACAGCCTTCAGATATTTTATGTTTTCTTAATTTTTACCAACTTGTTTTGATACCTGTGAATATAGAAAGAGAACGACAGAGAGTAAATGAGGGAGCAGCAGCTTCAGCAAGGCCTGGTATCCTTCATGAAGCATGGATGCACCTCCTTTTCTTACTTGGGAAACAGATGGTGTTTTATGCTTAACACAATCAGCACTGCCTATCTGAGCCTCTAACCTTCTCCACCTGTGTGAAACCTAATCAGTGCCTAATGAACATACTTGGAGCAGTCTGGATAGAATTAGTCCCAGTAGGAGTTGGCCTTCAGGTACCAGGCACTCTCTTAAAGCTGTATAGCTGCAAAAGACAAGAAATTTTTACATCACAGCTAATTAAATAAAGATCTGACTCTGCTAAATATATGTTGTTTTTTTCTCTCTCTAGAATGTAAATATTACTCAGGGTATTACATTAAGCTGACCCCTCTCCTCACAGCAACTATGGGTGAATGTTTGTATTTTTAATTTCTTCTAAATACATGAGACATGCCTTTTTAGTCATTCCCACTCTGGTTGTGGGCGGCTTTCCTTGGGTCATACTCTCCTTTATGCAAATGTATGCACACCAGTGAAGGCGATGTTCAGGCCAAACTCACCAAAGAGCTGCCCATCACTTCCTTCCTTTTGACAAAACTATGATTTTTGTCTCAAGGGAGTGAATACAGGAATTGACCAAAGTGCTTGCTTAAACACATATACACAAATAAAAACTGTTGCGCTAGTAAATTGTTATTGACACATTTAGAATTTTACTAAGAACTGCAATAAGCTAGAGGCTTCTGGGTAATGTGTGAATCACTAGGAAGAAATCCACCATTTTCTGGTAAAAGCTGCTCCTTTTGATGGCATAACAAGGTCAATAGGTCATGGCAGCTCCATTACCTCACCTTGACTTGAACCCTTCTATTGATATACCAAAGTATAAATCATCATGGATTAGTCAGAATGCCTCTCCTCTCATTCCACCCCAATCTCTTTGGTATTTTTAAGGAATAGGGACCCACAGACTGTTGTTACTGCCCCTCCATTTTGCTATAGATTTCAATGGAAGGTCATGCTAGTGCTCCTTACTTATCACTGTTGGGATTAGAATGCCTCTTATATTGCCCCAGGGTCATTTCTTTGTTCTAATCTGGACTTCTATCAATCTCCAAAGCAGAAGTCAACAATTTACTGTGTACCCCTTGGACCAAATCCTTCCCGTCACCTGTTTTTGTAAATAAAGTTTTATTAGAGTACAGCCATGCCTATTTATTTAGTTATAGGTTGTCATTGCTTTCCTAGTAAAAAGTGAAATTAAGTGATTGTGACAGATATTTATATGGAACACAAAACTTAAAATATTTATTTATCTAGCCCTTTACAGGAATATTTATTTATCTAGCCCTTTACTGTCTGTCTTCTAAGGCTTTGTGTTGCAGAGTAACTAGTTGAACTATGCTAGTTTTTCTTTGGAGCTAGTTGTATTTATATTTTGAAGGTTTGGAGGTTACCTGCCTTTACTGAAACTTGCCTCAGCACCTATTTACCCTCAATTTATAAAAAGTGAGCAACTTAAAAAATGAAGCAGTGACTATTTTCCATCATCCTTAACCTGATCCAGAGGGGAATGAAGCTTATATACTGTGCCATTGCCCATGTCTTAATAGAAAAGGTGAGATAGGAGAATTTGAGAATCTGAACTCTTCTCTCTTAGACCTAAAAGGCACACAAGAAATGGTGATTCACTTCTAGCAGAAAGAACAGATGATGAAGATGCTTCAGAGGACAGAAACAAGAAATAACAAGGGTAGGAGTCCCCGGAGAGAACCCGACTCAAAACACACTGCTTTTTCTTGGCCCTGAAACATCTCCTAGAAACCCAAACACTCCTTTTTCACCACAGCCTCAGCTAACATGGCCTTAAAGAGCATTTTCCAAAAATTATTCTCCATTTCTGCTTCCTTCTGTTCCTCGACTGTGGAAAGAAAATAACACAACTGTATTGCATTTCTAAACATGCTAAAGCTCTGGGGAAGAACATGCAATGACTGAAAGTCATTGAGAAATAGATTTAAATATCTTTCAGCAAAAGAGCAAGTTACAGTTCCAAACCAGGAAGAATCTGTACCCTACAAGGAAGTCTTTGGCTACTTGGTAATTTTAGCTTTCTTAAACACTAATGGAAACTTCTTTTTAATATGGAAATTATTGCTTTTTGTAAATCAGAAAAATAATCATAATGATACCAAAGCTACTCTTTCTCTATATTAAAATTAATAATTGTAAAGACACTTGAGAATGTACTATGTGCCAGCCACTATTCCAGTTGCTTTATATGTATTACCTCATGTAATACTCACAACTCTTGAGGTTTTAATAATTTTTAACTATGTTTTTGAATTTAATTTAATTTTTATTAAGTTATTTTTTTCCCACATTATAGCGAGAAAAAAAAAAACGGAAGTCACAAAGAGGTCAAGTAACTTGTCCAAGAACTCAACAGATAATAAGTGATTAAATTAGGATGAAAATGTCACTTACCTTTATCCTCCTGCTAAATCTGGAGCCCATGTGCCCTGAGTTCCCCTTCTAGTAATAGGAATAGATTTGCCTGAACTACTCATACTCTCAGATCTGCTTCTCTAGTGTCCAACAGCAGGTATTATGAGACACCTCTATGTGTCTCTAAATTAGAGCAAAGCTAAGAAATTCTGTCTGGGTTTCAGCTCAAGGGCATGTCTACAAACTGACTTCAGCAGAGGCAGAAGAGAGGGCTGGCTGCAAGGGATGAGCATCTGAGGAGTGCCTATCACTGAAACAGTTCTCCCCCATCACTGATACCATACTTTATTTAATATTAGTTCTCTGGCTTAAAATATTGTTTCCCCAAAACATGTTCTATGAGACATATTAGTCTTACTTAGTCAGCAAAAAGAGTTGAAGGCAAGGGTGAGAAAGCAGTGAGAAGGGTGTTGCCGTAATCCAGGAGGGGCACAGTGAAGACCATAATGGTATCAGAGGTGATGGAAAGGAAGGGCTAGAATCTAAGTATTATGAAAACTGACTTGAAATCATAATTATATTGGTGAAGATGGGTTAATTGCTGTAACAAATAAATTTGAAATGTATAATCATTCGAACCCCATAGAAGTTTATTTCTTGCTAACATAATAGTACTTGGCACCTGAAGAAGTAGACAGATCAGCCCTCTTCTATGCAGAGTACCAAGCTTACAGCAATTCTGCCATCTTTAATGTATGGGTTCTCACATTTCCCTGGGGGCCATCTCCACTTCAGACAGCTAAACACCCACTCCCCTGAAGCCAAATACCTTTCTGCTAAGAAAAACATTGGCTTTAATAAATCACTGTTAATCAGCTATTTTTTTCTAATCTGTTTAATTTAATCTCTAATCTGTTTTCTGATAATACTCTGGTCATAGCCCTCTCATAGCAGTTATTACACTATACCAAAATTGTAAATTTACCTGTTGTCTGCTAGAGGGTGAGTTCTTTGAGAGCAAACACCATGTCTTATATTCATCTCTATAGAGCTGGTGCCTACCACTGTGCTGGGTACATAATAAATATAACTATGTATGGTATCAGGTGGGTACAAGATTTATCAGGGACATCACTTTGTAAATTATATAAATGTCTAACCACTATGCTGTACACCTAAAACTAATATAAAATAATACTGAATGTTGACTATAATTGAAAAAAAAAAACACAAAAAAACCTTTTAAATTAATGAATGAGTGATTGAATGAATGAAAGCATATCTCTTTACCAGCCCTTAAAAGTACACAATACTCATGGTTTCATCATTTTCTACGTATAAAAATACTAGCCTTTCCACAGAAAATAATGCCTGATACACATTAAAGATTTGATAAATGTTAGCTGTTGTAGCTACTGTTGTCATCATCTTTATCTTCATCATCATCATCATCGTTTGAGGCTGAGAGAGTAAATGAAAGGATGGCCCCAATAAAATATCATTTTGCCTAAAACTTGGCCCCTTAGGTAGAGGTAAGGGTACATTGTCACTTTAGTTTGATCTATTACACAAACACACATCCATACACACGTGCACTTATAGGATGCTTATGTGTGGCACAAACTCTGATATTAGAATGTCATCCTTTTCTGTGTTAAGGTTTTCATTTTAGAGTATTGGGCCAAATATAATTTCCTATGAAAAATATTCATTAGTTATTTCTAAAATCTCTATAAATTTTACGTATGCAATAAAAGTTTTTTTTTAATTTGCCTTTCTAGGATCTACATTTATGTTTTATAAACTAGTTCATAGTATAACAGGATAAAGTCAATTCACAATAAATTGAAAATGAGAGTAATTCTCTACTCATGGCCTTTCTCATCTTCCTGATTACTGAAAGGTTTCGACCAATAGAAATATTGATGCTGTCCAGCAAACAATCATGTGGAAGATGTAAAGCAAAACCTCCCCTGGATTTGGTTGTTGTACCAGGAATAATTGAATAGTTTAAAACATGTCTGCCTTGTGACTTGGCCAGCCTTTATATTATAACAATGGAAACTCACAAATGTGTCTAGGGAGTCATTTATGCACTGGAGTGCCATATAAGAAACCCAATTGCATATAATGAAGTGCATAATGCACATAAACTTTTAATGAAGAGTAAAAGCATTGCCAGGCCTCTCCAGGAGCAGCCCTTGGCTCATACCCTCCCCTGAGATCTCCTACAGAAGAAAAGGGTTAACCCAGCTGTTCCACTCCTGCAGAAACAAGAGGACCTAGGCCAGCTGCTGATGGTACAAAGGTAGAATATAAGAGAGTAAGGCATGGGGCTGAACTGCAGTGAATATGGTTGACTTATCCACTGGCATTCAGCAATAATGGACTCAGGGGTCCAGCCTGATTTCTCCCAACGAGGAAACCAGGTCAGCAATTGCAGACTTCGAGGAGGCGCTGTGTAGTATCGTACGTAAGTGTTTGAGAGGAGTCAAATAAATGAGGATTTGAATCCTGGCCCTACCACTTGCTAGCTGTGTGACCATGGGCAAATTACTTTCTGAATCTCAGTCTGTAAAATAGAAACAATAATATTCTCAACTCCCCGAAGTAGTTACGGAGATATTGAGATAATCCACACAAAAGTGTCCAGGCTATCTTAAGAACTCAAGAAATGATAGCTGTTCTCATTTACATTATTAGAATCTAAGGTCATGAATATTTACCCCTATGTCTTCTTCTAAGGATTTTATAGTTTTAGCTCTTACATTTAAGACTTTGATTCATTTTAGTTCATTTTTGTATATGGTGTAAAATTCTTTTGAATGTGGCTATCCAGTTGTCCTAACATCACCTATAAAAGAAACTATCCTTTCCCTATTAAATGCTCTTGGTATCCTTTTAGTAAATCAGTTGACCATAAACGTATGGCTTTACTTCTAGACTCAATTCTATTAGATTGATCTTTATGTCTATCTTTCTGGCTGGACCCTTATGACTCCCAATTTCAGCCCTGGAATTTTGAGCTCCACCTTCTGCTGGGACACTTTGCCTTTCCCTCCTTATAGCCTCTTGGATAGTCTTTTAAAAAGATTATTCCAAGATGAATTTCTCCTACAGATCCACTTGGCCCATAGCACAAAAGCGAATCATCAACAGCAAAATGATGCACCTCTCTTTTCTGCCTCTGTTGCTTTTACTCTTACTCCTGCTCTCTCTTCCCCTTCTCCTTCTCTTCTTTCTCAAGTCCAATAGACATGGACTCTAGATTTCTCAAACAAGAATCAAATATGTGTGTTCTGTGTCTCCCAAACATCAAGGGACACATATCAAGCCCCCCACCCCGGGATAATCTCTTCTAAGTCCGTCTCATTTGACATAAGGTGTAGGGAGAGTACCTAATTAAGTAAGGCAAGGTAGAGAAACAGAGCATGCCACAGCAATCCAGTAATTCTCTACAAAGGAATTTTCACCCTATTTCCTTAACTTTGAACCTTTAATACCTCCAAGATTGCTGATGAGATATGGATTACAAAACTAGTTCTAGAAATCCCCATTTCAAGTTGTATATAAAAGGGTCCCACTTTAGTATTGGGGATGTTATTCTCAGACTTTTGGGGCCTCAGCTAAAATTGAGATATAAAGAGTCCTATTTTAATATCCCTTTATAAATGGAGAATGAATAAATAATTAGATGGATGAATGTTAACTTATTTCTCCCACTCCGAGCAACCTTTAATTTAATTCATTGACCAGCTCTGTGCCGCCAAAGTTAATTAATGTTGAGAAACAATCTGCTGTGGCAGTCTGAAAAATCAAGTCCTAACAATGATAATATTTTTACAAATTCATAAGTATAATCTCTTGACATATAATGAGCAAATAATTTTAGAGTTGAATGTATTTCTGATTACAAGATGGTAAAACATATTTCTGTCCCTTTCTCCTCTTGAAAAAACCACACAAAACCAATAAGAACAGAAAACAGTAACACAAATTCCATCTTAAGTGAAACTACATCTAGTAGCTAATCTCCAAAGATGATCTCTAACAATTTATCTCCTTCTGTGTTCTTGCTATTCTTTACATCAGTTGGAGCTTATTTTCCCTCCCCTAGAATCTAGGTTAGACTTATAACTGGCTTTGACAAATAGAATACAGCATAAGTGGTATTCTGAGACTGCTGAACACCAACTTTAAGAGGACTGGCAGCATCCACTTCCTTCCTTTTGGAAACTAGGTGTTATTCAATCAGAGTCCAAAACAAATGCAAATGCCACATGGAGGGGAATGAATGGCACTGTCATTGAAAGCTCTAAGTTAGCTAATAGTCAGCACCAATTGCCAGCCATGTGAGTATATCATATTAGACATTCTAACTCATTCAAGCACCCAGATGACTGCAGTTTCAAATGACATCTCATAAAGTGGAGACAAGTCAATGCATAGAACCTTGAGAAAAAAAGAATCTGGTTATTATTTAAAGCTACTATGTTCTGGTGGTAGTTTGTCACATAGCAATAAATAATGAAACACTAGGATATATCTGCATTCCCAAACTACAGTATTTAGAGGTGGAAAGTAGGTAGAGGAGTGATGCTTGGCTTAGTAGAGAGGAGAAAATTCAAATGTAAGTGCCTGCAAAGGGTGGGGGAATGATAATCAATATTCTGAGTGAAGAGAATTCATAAAATAGGATTTGATATGCAACCAAATTATAGTCTCAGATGTGCAAGTGAAATATTTATGTTCTATAAAAACTCAAGAATCGTCTAGAGGATGTTTTCTACAAAACTGAGGTTGAAAACCAAGAGAAAAGAAAATATGGGACCCAAAGAACAGAAAATTCAATGGATAAGGAAGTGAAAGTAAATCCAAAGGTAGCTATGAAGCTGGAGGTCAGTCCAGATTGGAGCAGAGGAGTAGAGGGTTTCGGAAGGGATGCTTCCAGGGACAAAACAGAAATAATCTTATTTTCCATTTAACAAGTATTTATGGAGAACTTTTTATGTTTCAGGCCTGTTTTAGGCCCTGAGGATATAGTTATTAACAAAATTGAGTTTCTGACTTCCTGAAATTTGCATTTTAGGGGAGTTTAAAGTTTGTCTTCTGACAAGTTTTGGAAAATTATTACAAATCTTTGAAGAAAATTGTTGAAGTATGCTGGAAAATTTCATCAAAGGTAGCACAAAACAAAATTTAAAAATAACATAAGTCAGTAAGTAACTCCAGGAAAAAATAAAAAGTTGAAAAAGAAAGTAAATGTTTTTGTTCATTAATTGGTTCAGCAGCAAATGAAACTTGTATAAGCATAGTTGTAAAAGTATAAAATAGATTTAAACAAAAATGAGATATATTGGGAAGATATGGGGTGAGGGAGGGGAGTTAATATGTGAGCCAAAATCCAAATTTGACAAAGACAAAATATTAGCAGATAATGTCTAAAGCAAATAAAAAGTATATGTGTGTATGTGTGTATGTAACTTGGAAGAATGGAGGTAAGTATTAGAAGAAATAGCTACAGATTTAAAAGAGGTTACCACTAGAGAATGAGATATGCAGAATGGGGCAAAGGACTGATATTTTTCATTAAAGGTCTTTTAGCATTACCGGGCTTTCAAATAATTTTTTTTCATGTAACACTTTTATATTAAAAATTATTTTAAAAAGGAGCTGAATAGTTCTATTTATTGGAACTTCTTTCTAGAGCTATGCACAGTATATGATGAGTGTTAACTTTGCTGAAGTTAGATTTACCTGCAATTTAAAGGTGATCTTTGACTTTTCTGCATTAGACTTTTATGCAATCTACACTACTAGCCAACAATTTTATTTTATTTTTTTGCCGGGTCACCATCTTTATACAACCATCAGTCCTTGTGCAATCATTTTAGTACGTTATTGCATCTTGTTCTATTATTTTATAAAAATGGCTCTAAATGGAAATGAGAGTCTCATTAGTATAACCCAGTTGAGATAAAGATCATTAGACACGCCCAAAGTGATAAATCTTTAACTTCATTCTGATATGTATGGGGCTGAAATTGTCCCAACAACTGGTTCAATTATAAATTTAAGATTCAATTTAAAAATATGTAGAAAATTTCAGCCATACTAGCCACTAAAGAGTATATCTAAAAGGCAAAGTATAATAAATAATATTTAGCTTTCTGAGAACAGAACCACACTTATAGCATGCAAACCAGTTGTTTGACTTTTGCACATTGGATTCTCACCCAAATTTTCAGGAAGACATTATATAAGAAAACTAGTCAGGAAACAGAGGTAATTAGATGGTAGGTAGAGAATGAGATTTAGAAGCTGGTTTAAAACTGCGTCTTATCTCAGGGCCCTAAAAATCTATGCATATTTTTATTTTCCTCTTAATTGCAGTACTTGAAAATGGCTAAATTAATGAAGAAACAAGAAACCTAAAGTCTTTCCCAACTAAATATCACATAATAGCACATACACTCTATCCCTCATTGACTGGAACAAAAAGTCATCTAGATATTCCTTCAAGAAAAATAAAGGATTGCAAGCCAGCATGTGCGGACATGGCAAGCCACTTCAGGAAGAGAAATAAAGAAGAGGAAGCTCTTTATATATAGAAGTTAGAGGAGTGGCTGTTACAAGCATAGAATCCTATTATACTATAGTGTTTTGTTATAAACAGAGTTCTTCCTGTGGGAATTTCACAACTGACATAGGGCGTGACAGCTCCTCCTACAGGCCCTCTCAGTTCATGTCTTGGTTAAAGACTCATAATTTTGACATTTCCCCCTTTTGATCAAGATCTTTCTCTGAAATCATTACTAATCAGCATCAGGTCTTCCAATTTCAACAGCCTTTTGTCCTGTGATGCCAGGAAGAACATTTTCTGGGTATCATGTTCCATACTGAAGGAAAAGTATGAGGCTGGAGGTACTCTTTTTGGAAGTATCTTTCCCAGGAAACAAAATTTCCAGGTTGCAGAGTGTGTTGTTAGATTTTTCATCTCCTTGGAATACACTGTGAAAAGATTGCTCTACGAAAGCATGGTTATTCTCAACAGAAGCAATTAGGCCTTTACGGTATCCAAGTATGTCTCCCTTTATCAACTGAAAATCAAAAGAAGCAGGAGACAAATGTGTGGAGCATTCTGCAATTATCTCAAAAGGTGTGTTTATGAGCTCCGATAAGGTGGATCTCAGATTTAAAAGGACCAATGACAATGCTTTTGGCCAAGGTATTTGAAGGGTCTCTACAAATTTTTCCAATTGAACCTTAATTAATAATGCCATTATATGTTTGATTAAATCTGAGAATTGAGGTTGGTAAGTGCAGTGAAAATGTTGTAAGATCAGCCAAATAGCACAGACTTGTTGAAGCACCTGATAAGTAAAATGGGTTCCTTGATCCCTATAGAGTTTGAGTAGAGTTCCCAGGTAGGGATAAACTTTTCTAACAGGACTTTAGCCACAGAAGAGGCAGTAGCTTGTCTACAACAGAAAGCTTCAGTCAAATGAGAAAACATACAAATCATGACAAAAGCATATTTATATCCATGAGATGAGGGAGACTTATGAAATCCATTTCCCAAATCTTAAATGGTCCATTAGGCAATTTAAAATATCTAGGAGCAGTGGGAACAGAGGTGATGCCAAAGGACTGGGTTATACGTTGGGTAAATAGGACAAGTGAGGTAGGCTCTTTTCATGGCCTTATTAATATTTCCCCACCAATATTAATTTATAGACACTATTATTTTGTTAGTGGAACAATGGTTTAATGCATGTACAGTTGTTAGGAGGGGAAATTTTAGAATCTCTTACAGGACTGGGTTGTTATTCATTCTGAACCAGAGCTTTCTCTTTTTATCAAACCAACAATTTCGAATTTCCAATACTGTTTTTTCTTTTCTGAAGCCAATTGTTGGGCTTCTCTGGAAAGTTTTTCTAAGTTATCATTTGTGGTAACATGGTCCCTTTGGACCATGACAGAAGTTTGACTCCTGTTGGTCTCTTTGAGGACAGCATTCTTTGCTAAAGCGTCAGCAAGGTGATTTCCTTTGGCTTCCAGAAAGTCAGGTATAGAATGCCCTGGTATCTTAATAAGAGCTAGAGCAGAAGGTAAAAGTACAGCATCGAATAATCCCTAAACATGCAAGCCATTTTTAACTTTATTTCCACTGGAAATAAAGAAGCCGTATTGCTTCCATAACATTCCAAAATCATAAGCTACTCTGAAAGCATATCTACTATCAGTATAAATGTTGGCAGTTTTGCCCTTGGCTAAAATACAAGCCCAAGTGAAAGCATATAATTCAGCCTGTTGGGCTGAAGTAGCCAAAGGTAAAAATGCTGCCTCAACAACTTCAAAAGTTCTTACAATAGCATACCCAGAACAGCACTTTACATTTTTACATTCTTTAAATATGAACCATCTGTAAACCATGAGAAGTCAGTGTTACCTAGAGGAGTCACCTGCAGATCATCATGAGGGGTCAGGAGGTGATCCATTAGTGTTAAGCAGTTGTGAGGACCTTAGGGAAATTCTTTATCTATGGTTCACCATTCAGCATTAGTTCAGGGAATATATGAAACTTAGGGTGTATTAGGATCCTCAGAAGGCAGACAGGTTCAAAAGAGGAAGGAATGAGAGGAGGTTTGGAGGAATATGGCACTAAAGGTGAGCTGGAGTCAAGGAAGTTGGGAATGGAAGGCAAGATGGTGTGCAGGTGGAGGCTGAGAAAAAGGAGCTGAGGGGGTAGGGCGAGACAGTTCTGGAGGCGAGGAGCATGAGGCTTCAAAAGTCATCTTCTCTTTCTTTAGAGTTTGTTAGTCTCAGTCAATTCTAAAACTTTCACAAAGAGGCAAGTTCAGATTCCTAGTAATGTCTGGAATCCTCAAAACAAACAAACAAACAAACAAACACTTGAAATAAGTGATCCATGCAGTTTTGCCAATTTTAGAGCTATGATTGTCCAATTCGGTTTTAAGAAAAGCAAATTTGGGAATATCCAAAGTTCCCCATAATGTTCATTGACGTTCTAAATTACTATTGGTCAAATCAGTTCATTTAGTTAAAAATGCATCTTAGGAGGGACCATAGTTTTTAAATATAAATTCAGCTAGGGCACCTGTCAGAGGACACTCTGAAAATATTTAGATAACCAAGATTCCATTTTTCAGAGGCTTTCTCTAGAGTAAGAGCCCAGATAGCCTAAACAACTCAAACAGCTTAAAATAGTTTAAGCAGCTCAAGTAGCTTAAATAGTTTAAAAGCCTGCAGGCTTAATACCGGTCAGTTTCATTAGAACAGTCCTATTCCAAAGGGGTTGGGCTGATGGCTGAAACAGCATAATTCTAGTAGAACAGCTTACTCCCGAAAGACTCTGGCCAAAGGCCAAACAACACAGATTCAATGGGCAGTCCAGTTCCTCACAGAATCGTAACAACGGCCAGCAGAAATGACCCAGTTCCAAAAGAATCAAGTTGACAATTAGCACAGCCCCAAGAAACAGCCTGATTCCCCAGGGAGTCAGGCAAACGTTTGGAGGGTGATCTCACACACATACAAGGCCTTTTAACATAAAGAGAAAAAGAAAAACGAAACCTCTGTAGAGATCCCAAATAAAGCCTAGAGAACTTCAAAAGGCAAAAAGAGCGGAAGCTTGGATTCAGGAGAAAACTTATCCTTCAAGCTCTTGAGTCATGGAGAAAACAATGAGCTCGAATGGCTTTGTGGTTGCTATATCTAGAGGTCTTCTCTGGATCTCAGACTAGCCCCCACTATGTAAACCTCAAACAAAAAGTCAGCCAGGTTTTAATTCAGCAAAAAAAGGATTTATTCAGGAAAAAGAAAATACTGTAATCCAATATATGCATAATGGAGAGCCTCATACAAGTCCTCAAAACAGAGAAGAGGAAGCTCTTCTATAGAGGGGATGAGAAAGTAAGGGAGAACTGTTATAACCACAGAGTTCTGTTATAACCATAGAGTTCTTCCTGTGGGACTTTATAACTAACATTGGGTATGAGCTCTCCTATGGGCCATCCTGATTTCTAATTTGGTTAAGGTCTTTGTCATAAATTTTGATACTCTTCATTAACAAATGTATATGTATATAATATTGACAAATATAGTCTATTTCAAGTCATGTACCATAGGAATCTCACAATTGGACTTACATCATTTATTTACCTTTTTTCTTGGTGAAGTCAAATTATCAAAGTTACCCAAAAGAAGATAGTGATGGTTTTAGTGACTGGCTTCTAAGTATTCTATATTGGTTATCTTCCATTAAATGTTACATATGTACATGTACACACACACACACAATGTGGAAAAACCCATCGTTTAAAATATTGTTCACATTTATAAATTTAAGACCACCCCCCCCTCATATTTGTCATGGTTTCATGCCTATAATTTACTTTGTAAGAAAACCTTTTTGAGCATAGGTACTAACAGAATAGGAAGTGACATGGCTATCACCTCATCCAGAGATTCTGAACCTCGTGGATGTGTTGGGGTAGGGGTAACGTATGTCTTATGAATATTTTAGAAGCAAGCCATAACATTTACCAGGTTCTTGGAGGTGTCCATGACTTAGAAAGGATAACGTTTGAGCCCAAAGAGGAAGAGTGATTTGCCCAGACACATAGTGGCTGAAAGGGGACTAACACTCTTTTTGCCTAACTTGTGTCCACTACATAATGGAACCTAGCTTCAAATCCATTATGCATCTATTATGCCTAATGACATGACATATACCCAAAGAGAATTCAACTTCTTACTGATGAGAATGAGGGGCATAACATTTTAATACAACCCAATAGTAGGAATTCAGTGGTGCATGACTTTCTTCCACTAAAGTAATTTCTTTTCCAAGGTTGGCAGAGGTCTCCCACATCTATTGTTATAAAAATTTCCTTTTGTGAGAAATATAAAACATTCTTGAATGCTGACATTGAAATATGCACTTACGTATCAGATATTTTCGAACAGGGATAGAATCATAGGTCTCCATACTCTTTCAAATCTTTTTTTACATCAATTTAAATCCTGTCTACATAATTACTACTCAATTTTGCATTAATCTCTGCCTATTCAATATTTACTCCTTGGCAGGAACTCCCATCAAAAATCTTAATTTCTGATTCTGCAGGTTATTGCCATACAACCGTGTTACTCGGGCTCAGAGCATTAAACGTTATAATGCAAACACTTCTCAAGAGGCCAAGATGTACATTTGAAGTGTACATAATTTTTGGTCTTTGCTGGTCAGAGCTGATTTAGGCCAAGTGAGCTAAATATGATAGGCTGTGTATCTATTCAAAAAGCCCTACAATCTAATCTGCTTAGCTGGTAACACTTTAAAAGGTATAGTTTGGGCATATCCAAAAGCACAACTCAATTTGATGATTCTGCACTACGAAGCTAAATGCAACTCTTCAAAAAGAGATTTTGCAATTTTTTTTTCAATTTCCTTAATGAGTCTTATACAATATTTATTGCTCTGGGCTTAGCTTTGTATTTTTAACTTTCTTTGTTTCATGACATGCTATAATTATATGCTCAAACCATAGTCTACATTTATCTTATTGTAGTTTTCTGGTAAAATACTATGTACTACACACACTTATATTTGTAAAGTCTATGATAGAGGCAGAAAGATTTATTTAGACCTTTAAATTGGGGTGTGAGGAAAATAAGGGACAGAAGAAACAAATTTCAGGAGAATTCTGTGTCAAAGGGTATGTGTTAAATGCTCTCATAGATATCACTGCATGAGATGATAGGATAACTATTCATTATCATCTCTTTTATGCTTATATTGTGGAGTCAGGAGCTCTTGGTTCTCTACCCCACCTTGCCACTAACCAACTGCCTGACCAACAAAGTCTAAATGACTCATTTGTGAAATCAGGTAGCTGAATTAGATGATCTCGAAGCTACCTCCTAGCTGTTAAATTCTACAATACTCTGCATAATAAGGAACTGAAAATATTTTCAAAATAGGACAAAATATATATGTCTTGATTATAGCAGGTTTCTAGGACCACTGTCTGTAAGAAATTTGCATATTTTGAAAGAAAATAAAGTATTTGGGGGATTTGTGGATCTCAGATTATATATACATATACATATGTATACTGATCTATTTAGTAACCAAGATATTTTTGAAAAAAAAAAGAATAATGAAGAACATGCCCTGCCAGATGCTTAAATGTTTCTTAAAGCAACAATAATTAAAACAGCATGATACCAGCATAGGCATAAACTAGCAGATCAACAGATCAGGAAAGAAAACACAGAAAGAGTCCCTAAAGCACATACCAATGTAGCAATGTAGTATATGATAAAGATGATCTTTCAAATCGGTGGGGAAAGGAAGATGCTGAAAACATTGTTAGCTCTTTGGGGGTAAATTAAGCCAACATGAACTCCAAAGGATATAAAAAGCTAGAGGTAAAAACTGCAGCTATAAAACTAAAAGAAAGGAAACCATCAACAAAAGGAAAAGACAACCTACTAAATGGGAGATTATACTCACCAAAGATACAACCAATAAGGGCTTAATATCCAAAATTTATAAAGAACTCATATATCTAGACAACAAAAACGACAAACAATCCAATTTAAAGATGGACAGAAGACTTGAATAGACATTATTCAAAAGAAAATGTACAGATGGTCAATGGACAAAAGGAAGATGTTCAATGTCCTTAGTCATCAGAGAAATGCCAAGTAAAACCACAATATCACCTCACACCTGTCAGAATGGCTGTCATCAATAGATCAACAAACAATAAGTATTGGCAAGGATTTGGAGAAAAAGGAACCCTCATGCACTGGTGTGATTCAAATTTGTGCAGCCAGTATGGAAAACAGTATGGAAGCTCCTCAAAAAATCAAAAATAGAACTGCCTTATGACCCAGTAATACCACTTCTGGGTATTTATCTGAAGAAATATAAAACACTAATTTGAAAAGATATGTCCACCCCTAAGTTTATTATAGTATTATTTACAATAGCTAAGATATGGAAGCAACCTAGGTGTCCATAAATAGACAATTGGATAAAGAAGAGGTGATACACATATGCAATAGAATATTACTTGGCCATAAAAAATATGAAATCTTACCATTTGCAACAACATCAGTGGACCTAGAGGGTATTATCCAAAGTGAAATAAGTCAGACAGAGAAAGCCAAATGTCATATGATTTCACTTACATGTGAAATCTAAAGAACAAAATATACAAACAAAATAGAAACAGACTCATAGATACAGAGAACAAAATGATGGTTTCCAGATGGGAGGGGTGTTAAGGGTAAAAAATGTGAAGAGATTGAGAAGTACAAATTGGTAGTTACAAAATAGTCACAGGGATATAAATGCAGAATAAGGAATATGGTTAATAATATTATAATAACTATGTATAGTACCAGGTGGGTACTAAACTAATCAGAGATATATTCTGTAAATTATATAAGTGTCTAATCACCGACATACATCTGAAACTAATATAAAATAATGTTGAATGTCAACTCTAATTGAAAAATAAAAATAATAAATAAGTAAATAAATAAAATGAAAAGAAAACACAATCTTAGAGTAAAGAAGGTACTCTGGGTATAACACCAAAGACAAAACTATGAAGATAAAACTAAAAGATTTGACTGTATTATACTGAAATATTCTATATGTCAAAAAAGCCATTAATGAAATTAAGAGGCAAACAATAAACTCAGAGGCAGAATTATATTACATATGAAAAAATATTAATATCTGTAATACATAAAATATTGAAAATTAATAATAGAGGAGGACAAATACCCTAATGGAAAAAATAAATGGTATGAACAGGATTTCACAAAAGAAGAAATACAAATTGCCAATAAACATGAGGAAAATATCTTCTGTCTCATTATCTATCAGAGAAATCCAAATTAAAACAATGTCATTAACAACATTAAAAGGTAAACAATAAACTCAGAGAAAATATTTGCTTAAAAATAAGGCACAATTTAAAAATAAAAGCATCCAGAGTTGACATAGGTAATTAATTTCACAAATATGTATTAAGCAGCTATTACCTATCAGGCACTGTATAAAGTAATAAGGATACAATGGTGAATTGGACATGGTTCTTGTTCCACGAAGCATTTGTACAGAGATACAGAAGGACAAGTGATAAGAGTTTCAGCCAAAAGACACTGTCATGCACCATTGGTAAGAGAATAAATTGGTATGACCTTTCTGCTGAGCGATTTGGCAATATACATTAAACATCTTAAAAATAGATATACGAAATCCTGCCAGTCTATTTCTAAGACCTTATTCTCAGGAAATGATTGGAAATACTCAAAATGAACAATAATGGCAAATACTTCATGAGTGCTTACTACCTTTCAGGCCTTATTCTAAGGATGTTACATGGATTAACCTATTTCATTCTCACTACCTTCTGAGATTGGTACTCTTTCACCTCCATTTTACATATGAGGGCATGGAGGCACAAGGAAGATAAGTAATTAGTCCAGGGATTAGAGAGCCTGGATTCAAACTCAAGTAGTCCCTGCTCTTAACCCTTATGCCATTGTGTCTGTGAAAGACTTTAATTACAGCATAATTTATGTGTGTGAACAAGTGTAAATAATTTAAACAAACACCAATAGGGACTCAGTTAAATAAATCCAAAGGACTATATGCCAACAGCAACAATCATGATGTAAAGATTATTTGATGACTTGAGAAAATGATCACAATATATTGTTATGTGGGAGAAAATAATTTACAAAATATTAATAGTGGTGTTCTCTGAGTGAAGGAATTCAAGGTGATTTTTACTTTTTTCCTTTGATCTTTTCTGTAATTCCCAAATTTTATACAAAGATCTGTATTATCTTTATAATCAGAAATATATTAATTTAAAATCCATTTAACAAAATGGAACCGTTGGAGTATTTTCAGTATCATACTACAGTTTTACTTTCTTACTTGCACTATTCCTTTTACCTGGGATGCTCTCTGCCTCCCATCCTGCTGTGCCCTTTCCACTTTCTCTTGACTGGGTCCTACTTATTCCTTAAGATTCTCCTCAGGCTTACACCTCCAAAAAGTCTCCGGAGACTACCTACATTCCAATCCTTATCTCCAGGCTATATTGAGTACCTCTCTTCTATGTTCCCATAATACCTTGTGCATATCTCCAGCATTTCACTTGACACATTATTTGTTTATCCAATTATTCCCTGCCTCCCATCCCTATCAGAGTCACAGATACTTCCTTTTATAGCCCTTGCATGGTGTCTGGATCATAGTAGGTATTGAATAAGTATTTATAAAATGAAAATACATTTTTTTGGTGATGAAAAGAGAAGAAATTCATTTTCCAAAATACAGTTTTCATAGGTTTGTTTGAGAATTGGTGGATAGATTTAGGTTTGGGGCTCAGCTCTATAAAACTCACTGCCATAGGTCACCCTAATATTAGTCTCTTCAACAGCCTAGGTCTTCAATACCTAAAGGCAACACCCTTTGCTGCTAGTTTCCCCTATCCTAACCTTTATCACACTGTGTTGTCCCAGTAGACTGAAATCTTTGAGGGCAAGATCATGTTTTTTCACTTCTATGTGTTCAACTCCTAGCACAGTGTCTGAGCCCTTCTTCCTCCTGACCTCCATTAACTAATTATCATAAACCTTTTCTTAGTAAATGGTTGCAACAAAAGGACTGAAGTCTTTTGAAATGAAGTTATCTGGCCAGCAGCAGAATTTGATGTGCCCCTCTCTGCTCCCTGATACAGACAACCACCCTCTGCTATCTATGTTGAGGAACTACCATGCACATTTACATTAGAAATTGATTTCTATGTTTTAGACAGCAAACACAAAATTTCCACTTCCAGTACAGGCATCACAACTTAGGCTGGTGGACAAGGGGTTCTGGGGATTGGAGGAATGTCTTAAATTTCATATTATGGCTAGGCCATAAGAACTAATTGAAAAAGTAGTTGTTATTCTCAGAATTTAAAGTCTGAATGAGTGAAAATATGTAAAGAAAAACAGAGTATGTTTACAAGATACCAGAACAACAGGTTGAAAAGCAAGCACTTCAAAGATTTCAAATCTTCTAGTTTATATCTTTTTCTCCCAAAATTGGTTAGCCTCATAGCGGGCTTCTAAACCTCTCAGTCAGGCTGCCATATTTGGTCAATTGGTATGAAATACAAGTTTGCCACACACCCCACCTCTCATAGAGCAGGGGTTTTGCCATAACCAGGTTTCTGCTCTCCAGGTTCACACTCTTCCTCTGAAAATTCTGCACCCGAAAAGCCAGTTGCCTTCAGTGTGTGAGGCTTCTGACCTCAGACAGTCTGGCTTCTTTATAGCCTTGGCCACAGAGCCATGCTAATTTGCATCCTTGAATACTTAACTTCCCAGCCCTTCTAATGATGGCCAAGACCAAAGCAGAACTTTCCCAATACCACAAGAGCGCAGTTAGATTGGTGTCCCATGTGACTTAAAGGGAACTGGAAACCTCATCAGAGAGGTAGTTTGTAAGATCTCCAACCTCATTTCCAATCATCATTCCCTAGGTTCATAAACACTTCATATACTCAGTGAGGACAATGTTCCAAGAGAAACTGGGGATAAGAATCTGCTTAAAACAGTATATTTCACCTATGGATGTTTTTCGAAGGCTCACCTGTGGAGAGCTGAAATATGACTGGGAAGTTGGCCAGCTATAACATGATATAAACACCCAAAGAACTAAAGAAAGCCTTTTACTAAATGATCTGTGTTTCCATTTGGTTAGAACCCAGTAGAATACATTCCAACACAGAATAATCATGTAGGACATACAAAACAATACAGGTCCAGCCCTGGGACCAAATTGACCCAAGTTCAAAGTATACCTTTAGAAGTCACTTGTTGAATGATTTAAACTTCAGTTTCTTCATTTGAAAAATAAGGCTAAAATAGTGCCCACCTCATTAGCATTGCAAGGCTTAAAAGAGATAATGCATATAAATACACATAGCAAAGAATCTGGCACAGAAGTATCCCAAAATATTATGATCTGTGACAGAGACTACTTCATCAATATGCATGTTCTTCACTTTTTCCTGGCACTCAGGTAGACTACATTTCCAAACCTCCCATGAAGTTAATAGTGGTCATATCTGGTTAATGAAAAGTGGACAAATTCATGTGCAACATTTCCAGACCTGGTCCTTCCATGCACAACCCTTTGTGTTCTTTCTCCTTCTACCTGCTGGATGTTTTCACCAAGGGCAATTTTGGAAGCCCCCAAGCTGAAGGCGTCTGAATCTCCACTTGCCTGGGTTCCTAAATGCATACATGCAGCAGAACCTTATCATTACTGCCACTAACCAGAAACACCCATATTGGACCACTAAGTAACCAATAATAAACTTTCGCTATGTTGAGGCACTGGGATTTATTGGTTACAGCAGCTAGAAAATTATCCTCATAAATACCCTGTCAGTCACAGAAGAGCTGATCTTAACAGACCCTTAAAGACCTTCTCCACTGTGCAAGAGATATTCAAGCTCAGAGCTATTGCCCAAGTTACTTCGATGGATCTTTTATTTCAGGACTACTTCAGGTAGGCCTTGCCCTTTTATGTATGATGCTAATTAAAGACTGTACAATCAAAGTTTTCTCTGTTTCTCTAGTTAAAGTCAGATCTATTCCTAAGGAAATTTTAGCACAGAAACTTGGAAATACAGTACTAGAAAGCACAGCAGAACAAAACGAAAATAAGGAAGTCCTTTCTCACCATGGTCATAGCAAAGTAACTGAAAACAACTCTGTGCCTTCTCAGAGATAGTGATGAGGCTATCATGATATTATACTTATAAAGGAGTTTTGAAAAATACTTATGCCATATATAGTATTATTACTCAGCAATTTTTATTCATTACTAATGGTCTGGGAAAATTCATCTATAAGCATTTGTTAGGCAACTATTTTTGTGCTTTCTTAGCCCTATGCTAGTCATTGTGTGAAACTAACCATCATCCTCTAGAAGGTTGAAACTACCTGTCTTAGTCTGTTTGGGCTGCTATTAAAAAGTACCATAGACTGGGTGGCTTACAAACAACAGACATTTATTTCTCACAGTTCTGGAGGCTGGAAGTCCAAGATCAGGGTCACGTTCTGGAGAGGGCTCTCTTATGGATTGCAAATGGCAGACTTCTCATTGTGTTCTTATGTGGCAGAAGTGGATAGGGATTTCTCTGGGACCTCTTTTATAACAACACTAATCTCATTAATGAGGGTTCCACCATCATGACCTAATCACCTCACAAAGGCCCCCATCTTCTAATACCATCACACAGGGACTTAGATTTCAACATACGAATTTTAGGGAGACACAAATATTCAGTCTATTACACTAGCTGATATCATGCAAAATATTTTAGAAGTGCATAGTTATATGGTAAAACAATGCTAATTCTATAAACATTCAGAGAAGGGAAAGATTGATAGAGGATAAAGTAGTAGAAGACCTCTTAGAGAACAGTACTTAGGCTGAATTTCAAAAGGTTCTAAAGGGTTGGCTAAGTAGAGATACCGTATCATAGGCACATATGGGTAATTCTAGCAAAAGGGGAGTGATGCCTGGATTATTGACATAATTATGACATACCTTGCTTCTACTACTTTTTCTTTCTTATATTTATATCATAATAATAATAATAATAATAACAATAATATCTGAATAATGAGAATTCACAATGTGCCAAGATCTATGCTAAGTACTTTCTCAGCCATTACCTAATTTCACCTTCCCTATAATCCTGTGAGTATGATACTAGTATCTCCATTCTGCAGATGAGGAAACCAAGATTCAAAGAGTTTTAGTTAATTCCCAAGAGTCTCACGGTTAGGAAGAGATAGAATTCAAATTTGGTCCTATACTCTTAATTACCAGCCTACACTATCAACAACTCATTTGGGAAGATAGTTATAACATCTCCAAAGTCAAGTAGTCAAGACAAGAACCAAAGGTGAAAAGAAACATCTCTTCTTCCCCTGAATGGACAAATGGGAACAGTATGGCATGAGTACTGGATGAATTGGAAGATTTGCATTCAAATCCTGGACCTATCATGAACTAGCTATGACTTTAGGTGATTTATATTAATTTCCTAATCCTCAATGTCCTCAATTGAGGAATAAGATAAAATAATTCCTACTTTTAAGACTGTCATGAAGATTAAATGAGAGACTACAAATTTAAATAAGTTTGAGCTATGTAAATATAACATCATTATTTTTCTTATTACAACTATTTTCATCCTGGTAGGAATAGAGTCAAACATGAATGTTTTCAAGACATAAGAAATTTTTGCATGAAGCCTTTAGACAAGAAGGGATAAATTTAGAGATGAAAAGACAATCCTATACTACAGCCTACTACAGGACAGTATAGAAGTAATAATAATGGGTAACACTTATGTGGTTCGTCCTTACAAAAAAACACTGAGGTGGTTTGTAGATTTTTGTCTAGTGGCTTTGTTTGTTTCATTTAGTCTTGATTTGCTTTTTGCCTGTCCGATACCTGAACAGTCTTCTCTTTTTTGGAAACCTCACTATCGAGGAGGTCTTGATGGAAAGCAGAGTCTTACCTCCCACTACCAATGCCAGATCCAGACATTACCTACTTCCTGAGCTAGGGCATGAGCAGGTGTCTTAAACGTGGCAAATTGGATAATCTCATCAAGGACTTGGCATCAAAATGAGTAATGCCTTTTAGCTGTAGAGATAGCAAGTGATCAGTGGTGGTGCTGGCAAAAGTGGCTTCCAGAGTCTAGAAGCTATAGAAACAGTACTTAACTTGGCTCTGCAGTTTATCTTGGTTTCTGCTGTTTTCTGAGCTTGACTTGCCAACCTTCCTAATACCTTTCCAAGAAATTTCTATTTTGCTTATGTTAACTGGAATTGGTTGTTGTTTGCAATCAAGAATCCTGGGTAGTGAAAGTGAGTAATATTATTGTCTACATTTTATAAATGAGAAAACTGATAATAATGAGAAAACTGATAAAAATTAGTAAAAATGGAGCTGGGAGTTGAATCTTGACAATATGACAAAAGATGCTCCACTAAAAAAATAGGAGAATGTAGAGACAATTCATCCAGGATATTACTGCATCTAGATGATAGATGATAGATAGATATAGATGATAGATAGATGATAGATAGATAGATAGATAGATAGATAGATAGATAGATAGATAGATAATAGAGACAGAGCATACATACACACGACACACACACACACACACAAAGCTTGTATGTGTGTATTCACATATGCATGAACACATGAATAGATTCTGAATGCAATGCAGACTTGTTGGGTTCAAATCCTGGCTCTTCTACTTACTAGCTATGTGGCCTTAGACAAATTACTCGACTTCTCTGTGCCTCAATTTCTTCATCTATAAGGTAAGGATGATAACAAGATCATTTTCCTCATAGAGTTGCTGGTAAGATTAATATTTGTAAGGCACTTAAAATAGTGTCTGGGACACTTCGTATTTGTTATTATTATATGTTTCAAGTTCTTGTGCTGAAGAGCAAACCTTTAAATCCCTATCCAAAGCAAGTAATCTTTATTTTCCAAAAAAATTATCAAAAGCCACTTAAATAAGGATCATTTAATATTTCAATATGCAAAGCCATGAATCAAAGGGCATTCTAGAATCCTGGTAATTTCACAATGGCATATGGTTGAGCCCAGAATGTGATTAGAAAGGTACTACTTTTAACTAGATTGATTTTTTTGCATGAAAAAAATGTACAGATATGCCCAGTTGTTGTCAAATGGCAAAGGAAGAATCTCACATCCTGCATCTAGAAAACAGAACAATGAGAATGCTAGCAGAATAGACCTAGAGTACTTCCCTGTCCCAATTGCACCAGCTCACAGAACCAAGGAGTAAGAACAGCCAGAGAATTCAGCTAAAATGTGCTAGGAGACAATGAGGTACACAGCAAGAAAAACTAGCATGGCCAGTGTACTTCCTATGTACTAGGCACTTTGTATATATCACCTCATTTAATCCTCACAACAACCCTTGGACAGTAATATTATTATTGCCACTTCACAGAAGAGAAAACTATTTCAGAGAAGGTAAGTGACAAGACTATTCGGTGGCAGAGGTATGATTTAAATCTAAGTCTGTCTCATTTCAAAGCACATTTGAAACTCTAACATGAAAATTCACAGGAGCAATGAGTTTGTTGGGGAAGCTTGAAGTGTACAATTTCATTGAGAAGAAATCCACCAGTTCCAGACCCTATGCAAATACAGAACCAAGGATTGATTCAAAGCATTTTTACATGTATTATCTCATATTATTCACCTGGGAGGCTGAAGTTTAATGGTAAAATGCTCCAGGTGTTTAGTGTCCCCTGGTAATTAATTCTAAAGATTTTTTTAATAGTTGAAAAAAATTTAAACATTGTATTGTGTTTTCTAAAGGCACATGCATCCAAGGTAAGCCTTATAATAAACATGACATCTTTCTGAAACATCTATTGTCCTTAAATATCTGGAAAGAAAAGTTATTTAATTTACTTGACAATGTAAAATATTTTGAAAAGTCAAAACAAATATGAACATATCATGGAGTAGTGTGCAAAACCTTATGATATTTTAAGATTAAAAAACATAATCTTCGAGGAAATTTCAAGCTGTGAAAGACTGCTCCAAGCCAATGGTGAGTTCACACTCCTCTGTTAAGGATACTTGAGGAGGAGGAGCTTAAGAACCTCTGCAGTATTATGTCCTAAATAGCCTTATTCCATCTTGTGTGATAGTTTCACCAACTATTATGTACATTTCTGAGAGTCATAATTTTATCAAAACAACAGTCTTGAAATTTAGTCTTAGCTCCTAAGTCTGGAGTAGAGCAAGTTAGACTTTCAATCAAAATTGAAAAAAATATATATATAGTATAGGAGACATATTTCTTTAAGCAAAGACCACCAAATCTGATATTGGAGACATGAGTAAAAATTGTAGCACAACAGTTGCTATCCATATTCTGGGTAACATCATAGTTAGCTGAAGGGACACAGCATTATCCAGAATGGGTTTTTTTGATATTAAATCTTACAAGGAATAAACAGTGAAAATTAGTTCAAGTACATGGACTTAGAGAACTCACAAACCTGGACTTTAATTATATCCCTAATATTGTTAATTTTCTGAAAATAATATTAGAAATTTACTGTTCTTCCTCACACAAACTACTAAGACTACTGAATTAGCCAACCAATAAGTATTTAGCAGACCTTCGATTTTAGCTGAAACACATGATTGTTTTAAAACTCACATATCTATGTACTTTTTAAAAAGTGTTCTATGCATTAACTGTATGGATAAACTTTACTTAGGAGATCTGTCATTCTACTAACTCTTTGAAATAATTTCTATCTATAACACTAATTAGTGTGTTTGTTGCTATTCACCATCCCTAAAATGAGCCTTAGTTTCACAGTGTTAGCTTCAATGTAGCAAGCTTAAGGTCCTCAGTCAAGAGAAAAAAATAGCTTTCCTATAAGTGATACACTTCAGAAATGCTCATTCTGCAGTCAGCCAAAATCAGCCTTGTTTTCTTTAATTTGGATGATATTAAGCCCTCAATAGAGTTGACCACTGGCCACACTGGGCTCTTTTCTCTGGGCAGCCTGGATCTCAGAATAATGGGATAATCACAGGCAGCTGTTTGGGCTCCCCTGCTTACAATGAGGATTCAGAAGCAAACAATGAGCCAACCTAGTCTACCCAGAGACCTTTCTATACTTTTAAATGCTGAGCTTCAACTGCCTGGCAAATCTTAGTACATGGATTTCAGTTTTCTGCTCTGGGTTCTTCTCTATTTGTCCGCAAGAATGTGCTCTATAGCTTTCCTTAGAATCCAATTGCTATAATTTTAAATAGAAAAAAAGTAGATTACAAAAATGTTTCTACACTGGAAGTATAATTGTATAAAATTTTGTGTGTCTATGAAAAGGGGCTGAAAGGAGATGAGAAAAAAGTGAAAACAATTTGATTTGCAGGAGGTGGCAGAACTAAGAATAAGGATTTGTATTTCCTTTTCTTTAGATTTTCATTAACATTTTCAGAGGCTGTGCAAAAGACAGTTAAATCTATAACTTTTTGTAGATAAAATGTTGATCATCATTCTCTTCATTTAGTGTTTGCCTTACAAGGACAATGTTCCCTTTTCTACATCATCTGAAAGAACAGATTTCACCATAATTTAGAGAGCCTTTGCCAAGAAAATCAATAAAGACATATTTGTACAGAGCCTAGAGTGGGCTGGTTTTCTCCAGGAATGTGTTGAGTTAATTGAAAAGGTTTTGGTTAAAGTTAGCCAGTCGGAGATCACAGCATTGTAGACAACACATACTGTGAGCATGAACTTCGTACAACCTTCAAATACCTTTGGGAAGGCAGGAAATTGAAATATTGTGCTATATTGGCAACTAAATGGCCATTTATCATCCATGCTAAGTTTGGAGCTGAGAAGAACGATTTGGAAACTCTCGAAGGGACTTTATTAACAATTTCAAAGTTAGACCTAAATATGTAGATTTTCACAGCGTATTTGGGGAAGTCTAAGAGATAACATCTGTGTATACTATTAACATGGCCTCTTTAATAACAACTTCGGACTGTATTCACACCCGCAAAAGCTGCATTAAAATACATTAAGCTTGAGACACCAACTGACAAAAGCAAGGAAATTCACAGTTAAAGGGGAAACGTGCCATATGTTCTTCAATACCTAAGAGCAACGGGGTGCATTTGGAAAGTCATTAAAGTGGCACCCAGTTGTGCCTAGGTATTGGAAAACATATGGAATCTTTTCCTCCATGAGTGTAATTTTCCCTGCTCTCATTGAAGTCATGTATCAATCTTCACTTTTTGGTCATATAGGTGGTTTTTTTTTGTTTTGTTTTGTTTTGCTTTGCTTAATTACCAGAGCATGTAAAATAAATATTTTTTTCACTTTTAAATATCAACACAAGCACCCGACGGAAGAAACTGGTTCTCAACTTTTGCTGCCTGATATATTCTCATTATTTATCCTTTCTCAAGGTGGCTGGACCACAGTTCTAGCTGTCTCCTATTCATTAAGGAGTTTCCTTTCCCCATTCTAGGGATGCAGTCTCCCATGGTGGCCAATATTTGCATCTTCCACTACACGTCAATGGGTCAACTGGCTGAAATCAGAGTTCCGAGGGACAAAGAATTCTTTCTTCTGGATATTAGCTATTAGGGTAAAGTCTCTTTTTTTCTTAAAATAAGAGTTCTAGCCTCTTATTGTGGCAAAAGTAACATCCAGTGTGATTTAAAGATGTGTTTGTGAATATAACTGAATCCTCTTTCTGTGCCATTCTTTCATTATTCATTTATTCACTCATTCAGTTACTGAGTGCATGCCATGTGCTAGGCATTGGGATTAAAATGATGACCAATGCTTGGGTCCCACTCCCAATGTGATCACTGTCTATAGGAGTAGACAAAACAACAAAAAGGCAAGTATCATACAGTGTGATGAGTTCTGCTAAAGGAGTCAGTGGAGGAGGCTGATAAAGCACAGGGAGGGGCACCTAACTCATACTAGGGGTTCTGGATGGAGAGCCTGAAAATGAGTGATTACTATGATACATAGCAATTGTAGAGCCAAGCTTATAGCCGAATTTATTCAATACGGTCCTCAAACTTTTATCAAGCACCTACTAAACACCAGGCCTGGGACCACTAGGCACTGGGAATCCTGACATAGTTTCTGCAGTTTTTAAGCAGGGAAGTGACAGGAAAAACTTGGTCCAACCATTGAAAATGAAGTGAAGAAGAGAAAGAAATGGAAAGCCAGATCATGAAAGCTATGCTTTATACTACGTCAATAGAGGAACCACAGAAGGCTTATAACCTGGAGTATGATGTCATCAAATTAGTGTTTTAGAAAAATCACCCACCCACCATTAAAGAAGAGATATTGAAAGGGGTCAAGAGAATTAGTGAAACCAGTTAGGAGGCTGATGAAAGATATGAGGCTCTCAATAAGAAGAATGGCAGCTGAGATAGAAGGGTATGGATAAAATCCACTAATTTTTAGGATAGAGACAGCAGAACTTGATAATTGATTATATTGGGGGATTGGAAAAGTATAATAGATCTGTGGGATGTGGACTTCACATAGGATCACTGAAAATTAGAGGAGAACTTATAATTATACAGGTAAATGCTCTCATTTTTATCCATAAGGAAACTGGAGACCCAGGATAATTTGACTGACTTGTTCAAGTCAAGCAATCTATTTTGTGGTGGCCCAAGGTCTAGGACCAAAATCTCCCAGCTCAGAATAAAATATTTTTTAAATAAATTAATGTAGCATCTAGATAGATATAAAAGTATTAATTATACTTTAAAACCACCAAAGCTGAAAATTAATCTCAAAATTATTTGAAAGTTTCCCATACTTTCCTTGTTTTCTATTCCCACCACATTTAACCCAAACAACAATCTCTGTTTTCTACAGCTTCTTTCAGAGGCTCTGAAAATATATAGATGACCAAGTGTAGCTGTATGATGAAATCATAATACTGTGACTGTGAAACACAAATGTTTTATGTAGACACTTATTTTGTAATTAGAATTGAGAAGTATAGCACAGTAATACCACAAGATGCATAGTAATGAGTTGAGATACATTTCAGAAGACTATTTTTTTCCTCCTTGGCTCTCAGTTTCTATTGTATAAAATAATAAAATAAGATTTATGAACTACAGAGGTAAATAATGTTAGAAGGCAATAAACTCTGAAATGCAGCAAATTCAAAAATGTTTGTGGATCAACAATCTCTTCAATAAGTATAAAATTGTTACATTCCTTTCCCCTTCTCTCAAATACTAGTTGTATTCTGGATCATTAATGATAGAACCAACTCAGAAGAAGCTTTAGTGATAAATTAACAATAAATTTGAGTCTACATATCTGTGTCCAGTGATAGTTTAAACCCTGCTGTCTCAAACAGACATCTTAAAGTGTTCTTCACATGCACTTCCAATGTCTTCTCAAATACAATTGTGTCATATAATGTACCAGCACTTTGAGACAGTACATACTCTCAATAATTTTCACAAGGGGGTTACAAATTCAAAGATATTCCAAATCTTCCTCCTCAGTTTGAAAAACCTTACTTGACAAACAAAGCCTATCCTCCCCCTAACTTTTTGTACTAGGTATGTGGTACTTGTCACTGAGAATTACTGTCTCCGTGGAAGGCAGTCTAGTGTATAAAGTTTATGCTAGGAAAGGGGGTCAATAATTGAAAAGAAATATGTATTTATATAATGGGGCTGATATATAAAAATATTGAAATAACATATCTCATTCTTCATAAATATTTTCCTGTGACTCCTCACTTATTGGATCAATGTGACAAGATGAGATGGGAGTGGGATGAGGGCTTCTGATATAATCTAGAACAAAAAAAGTCTTTCTCCAGCCTGGATTTCAAACTTAAATTTCTTAAGTGCATAGCAACACAATGATCTTAAAAGCTGGGTTCAGCTGAGGGTTTCTAAATCTCTCTTTAAATGCTGTTGTATAGAAAGAGTTATCTTGAAGCTCTGGGAATAAAGATTATTAGTCACAGTGTAAAGGAACATAAAGGATGTGTCATATAATGAACTAGGTATATAGGAAGGGGAAAACTCTTTCTATACTGGGGAGATATAATTCAAGTCAATGAGACTAGGGAAAAGATGCTTCATCCCAGAGAAGATCAAGCAACAGAAACTCTATTCATGTTGAGGGAACCTTGAACATACTGGATGATAGTCTACTTCCATGATCATATTCTAATACAGAAAGAAAAATTATGCTAGAAACACTGAGTGTGGCAACATCAGCAGGAGAAACACCTATGTAGATGGTTCTGAAATTGTACTTTCAATTGCCACAGGCTGTGAGTGACAAGGAATAGAAGGCACTGAAAGAACTAATGAACTGGAAGAGATCTGGTACAGGACAAGGAGGTTCAGAGAACACAAGACCAAAGGGACTCTGGATTATTGCAGTGTGTTAATGCAGGGAAACAGCCACACCACAGTAGGCATTAGCACTGCATTCTCCATTAGTCAGCAGGATGCAGAACATTCCAGGAAAAACTATAAGCTCCTTGTCCTGCTGCCGCCACCATACATAAGCCTTCCTCTGCATGCAGACATCATCTTGGGAGAAGGGGAAACCCCTTGATACAGCCCTGACAGAAAATTTGAACATTGAATGGAATGACTACCTAAAAGGGAGTCTTAAATGAAAAGAAACCAAGTTGCCTTCAGTGGTAAGTTTAAGTTTTCCACCATCAAAAAGATTGAAGATGCTAAAGCAAGGTGAGGTAAGTTTTAGGTGATATGGAATTTTAAATATGGAGGCCATTTGTTTTTTCAATTTCAGTCTTGCAATATTGGCTTGTCGAAGAAATGATCAATCTACCTTTTAAAACAAAACTACTACCACCTCCCAAAATGAAGCCAGTTTCTTGAAAAGCATCTTAAGAATGGAGCTGGGCTCATAGGGAGAATAGAACTTACATTTCTTTTTTTCCAGTAACTGATCTCTTTTCCTTTCTCCACTAACAAATTTTTTTTTTCAAAACAGGTTTGGATACAGATAACATAATATAAGAATGATTTGATTGTCATTAAAACATCCAAATTTAATTTCAGACTTGACCAAATCCACTATTTCTTCTCTCATAGTAAAAATAGATTAGATAACCAGCTGTGAAAAGAGCCAAAACAGTTTGACTATTGGCTGGTACTAGCAAGCAGTAGAGTTCCTCACTAACTGCTGTGTTGATTGACAGGGACTTCTGAAACAATAGAAGAATATGCCAAACAACTCCTTTTTTTGAATCTAACTCAAAACTCCAGAAAGGCTTTCATGAGGCCATGGCTGACTGGTGTCTTCTTTGATGTGATAAAATTTCAGTCATTTTCAGCTGCAGTTGTAATTGCTATGTATGGGTAGGGGTTAGGGGCTGACTATCCAGTATTATTTTATTTTCCTTTCAACTCAGTAATAATATAATAACTTAGAGACTTAACAGCTCAGATAAAGAATAGTGGCCTATTGAGAAACTTTATCTGGTATTTTGCTTTTGACAGGATGTTCTTTCAGATATTTCTTCTGGGGTTAAAAAAAACCCTATTTGAATTATTTGCATAAGAAGATATTTTATTGTAATGTGTCTAGTATTTCCATGGTAGAAAATTCAGGAAAATGAACAGCATGTTATCATTACAAACAATGATATTTAGAATAGGAACAGAAAGTCTTCAGTCATTTTCAACCTGCCAACTAAATCAATGCTGAGAGAAACTCTGTGTGTGTGTGTGTGTGTGTGTGTGCAGGCATGTGCACTTATGCATTAGCCGTGGGCTGATGAGAGTGTCGTACAGAGATATGGATTTATAATTTGCTGCTACCAAAGGAAGCACTTTAAATGGCACTAAGTTAGCCAGGGAGCAGTAGTAGAAAGCAAGGGTCATAAACTCCAGCTCAAGTGTATGGAATGTTTCACTTTTGTGTACATTTTTCAATCTTAAAACAGCTTTACTCAGGATTTAAGACTTTATTAAAGTCAAAAGGATTACATTAAGTTCATAGACACGTTTGTTTTATTAATTGAGTCATAAGTTCTGGCTGTCTGCAAACACGTTCGAAAACAGGCATCAGAATGGTTTCCATTGCCATAATAGATCAAAAAACCTGCCAGTAAGTCTGTTTGCAGCTCTTAAAAGTTGTTGAACAAAAATGTGTTTTGAGCTATCGACAATTACCTGAGAAAACAACTGGATTCTGTAAGTCGATTTGTTTATGTTCCCAATACACTCTCTTCCACACCACTTCCTCTGCTCTTATTATCATGGACTTCCCTTCACTCCAAGGTATCCTCTCCAGGGTGTCATAGGTGATCTTGCTTTAAAACACCTTTTCTTCACTCTCATTATAACGAAATATCAAAAAAAATGTTAACTAGTTTTTTTTTAATGACTTGCTGTTGATAGAGAGGGGAAAATAGTAAATCTAGAATTAAGAGAAAGAGTTGGGTTCTTATTACATTATATGCAAAAGAATATATATGTATATATGTATATACATGTGTGTATATATATGTGTGTGCATATATATATATATGCATATATATATATGTATATGTATACGAGATTTAAAAACTACTAACATTATAATGGAAATCCCGTATTAACACTTCCAAAACCTACATCCTTCCCTCTGTACCCAGAGGTAAAGACTGTCCTAATTTTGTGTTTATCTCCCATTTGCTTTCCTTTATAGTATATACTACATGCATTTTTATCCCTTAACAATAAATTGTTGAGTTTCCACATTTTGAACTTTGTACAATGGAATAATACTTTATGTATTCTCCTGAATTTTTTTTCTTAATATCATGTTCTCAACATCAGTCCAAGATGTGGCATGTAACTGGGGTTAGTGATCTCTTTTTAACCCTAGCTTTATTGAGATAAGTTGACATGTATTATTGTGTAAGTTTAAGGTATACAATGTGATGATTTGATATATGTATATACTGCTAAATGTTTACCAGAATTAGGTTAGTTAACACATACTTCACCTCACATAATTACTGTTTTGTCGTTGTTATAGTGAGAATATTAAGGCTCTACTCTCATAACAACCTTCAAGTATACAATGCAGTTATTTTTAACCATAGTCACTATGCTATACATTAGATCTCTAGAATTTATTCATCTTATAGTGGAATGTTTGGATCTTTTCATTTCCCTATTTCTGTACTCCTCAGCCCCTGTTAACTGTCATGTTCCTCTCTTTCAATGAGTTCAGTGTTTTTAGATTCTATGTAGAAGTGAGATCATGAAGTATTTGTCTTTCTCTGACTTATTTCACTTAGTACAATGCCCTCTAGTTCCACCCATGTTGTTACAAAAGGCAGGATTTCCTTCTTTTCATGGTTGAATAATATTCCATCATACCATATTTTCTTTATCCATTCACCCATCTACATATACACTTAAATTGTTTCCATATCTTGGCAATTGTGGGAAAATGCTGCAGTGATCATGAGAGCACAGATATCTCTCCAAGATAGTGACTTCATTTCCTTTGGATATATACCCAGAAGTGGAATTTCTGGGTTATTTTTTAGTTCTATTTATATTTCTTTTCTACACTTTTTACTTATTTACTTAATGTTTTAATTTTTAGCATTTTATTTTATTTTATTTTATTTTATTTTATTAGTTTCAAATATATAGTACATTGGTTAGACATTTATATAGTTTATGAAACCTCCATATTGTTCATATTGTTTTCCATAGCAGTTGCACCATTTTTCAATATATAAAAGATTTTAAATGAAGAAACAATGCTTAGAAGTTTATATGTGGGGTTTTATTAAACTAGATATTTTGGGATCCCAAAGTAATCCATCAAAGATGAATTCAGCTTGCTTTTCACTGTCATTAAAATAACCAGTTAAACAGTTTAAAAGAAGCCAATCAGTCCTCCTTACATGTTGCCACTGTGGCATCATGGCCTCTGTCAGCAAATATGTTTTGTGGTTTTATCACCATAATGTTATTACTATTTGGCTAAAGCATTTCTATAGCTGTCCTTTAATCTTCTGCCTTATGTTTGGTTTCTACAGTGATATTCACTATAGCAGTCGTGTGTGCTAAAGAATTTAAGTATATCTTCATGCTATCCCTTATAGGCAAATACCATTATTAGTTTCACTTTGTTCAAATAAGGAAAAAGGCTGAGAAAGCTTAAGGACTGTATTTTATTGATCCTAAGAACATATTTCACAGGATGCATCTTGTAATCAGTGGCATCTTACAATCACACTTGTCCAGGCAATAGACTGGCATGATAGCTGTTACTCGTGTGTGTGTATACTTGGTCATACTTGTTAATACTATTATCATTCACTTGGATTTTTATGTACAGTGTTAGTACTAAATATAATGAATTTTATTGTCATTTAAAATGTTTTTGAGATTGTTCACTCTGACTTGACATGGAAAGGAAAAAAGGTATTATTTATGCTAAAAGACACTGACAACAGAGTGGCAGTGTGTCAATTGGATATTAGTGAAACAAATATATGTATCATTGGAATAATGTTCACAATTCCGTATTTTCTTACAAAGTGATGATTAAAGGATTTATAGGACCATATGGAAGATACCAGAAAAATAAAATTTTGCTATATTTTGTTACTGATATAGCCAAAAGAATTCCCAAGCAAAGCAACTGAAGGCAAGAGAAATTCTCAAATCCCTCCACACAGAAGTCCAAGGAATTTCAAGGCATGCAATGAGAGCCAACTCATGCACTGCACAACGCTATTGCTAAGGTATTATGTCACTGTTTAATTGAAAATTTCTTTTCTAACATATTAATAAATAAAATAAAGATGTGTTATATAATTGATGACATCTTGTATTTGATGATATTGGCATTGGGTACCCTGCCCAGGGTCACACAATTAGTAAGTAGAAGGGTAAGCACTCAAAAATCAAGCCTGTGCTCCTAACAAGGAGGCTTTAGTGGACCTCGTTTGATTTTGTAACTTCTCTTCCACCTTTTAACAAGCCTGTAAGCATTTTTTTAAATTAAATATTACTTGTGTTTTATATTTCTTGATAACTTCATGACCATCTTGGGGATAATTGTAGACTCCTTGCTAGCAGTTTCTATAGCAGAGTCAGGAATCACTAAAATTAAGGAAAACATCAAAATAATTAGAAGCAGCTCACAGTGACTCTCAAAATGAAGAGGGAAAAGATCCCCTCTGCATTAAGTTCCCCTCAAAACAGCAGTTGATATGTAGTCTCTTCCATTATTTGGGAACATCAAATAGAAGCACAAATATTGAATCAGTGAGGTTGAGGTCTTGGCTCCATTTGGCCATATTTCATAATCCTTCTATGATTTCAGAGTCTATTGCTTTCAGGAGCTTAATAAAAACAGAACTAAAAATTAAAATAAAAACTAATCATGATTACTTCAAGGTGGTAATAATGGTTCTAACAGTAATAAATAATTATATAGTGTCTTATCATTTGTTATACTCCTCAATTGTATCTCATTTAGTTCTCACAGCAACACTTTATAGTGGTTAAAAATAAAGTGCATTAGAAATCTTTATGCCATCATCTAGGTTTAAGTCTCAACCACTTACAAGATAGTTGACTTTGGGAAAATTGCTTCATTTTCATGAGCCTCATTTTTCTCATTTGAAGGGTGTTATGAGAGTGAAGTGAGAAAATGCCTATAAAGCAATTCAGTACAGTACCTAAGTACCTGCTATCTAAAGGCTGAATAAATGTAGGCTGTCATTACTATTAGCAAAACAACCCTGTGTGTAACTAACAATTTTCCAAATGAAGAAACAAAGATTTCAGAGAGGTTAAATTAATATCTGAGAACACACAGTTAGGAAGAAGCCGAGTTGTTACATAAACTTAGAACTGCACTTGCCTTGAGTACAAACAAAGCATGTTATAGAGAACTTCTCGAAGTCTGTGCCAACTCAATAATGACTATTCTTTTATGATTTTCATGTAATTTGACACACTGCTGCAAGAGCTATTAAAGTTTGAAAATTATTTCCCCCATCTTTTATTTTTATAAAGGCTGTGGATGGATAAAGATGTAAATAAAAATTTACTTTGACCTTGTTAAGTAGTCATAGTACCTGGTTGTCAAAATGCCATAGGCCAATTTCTGTTATAGCCAAAATCTCTTTATTACAAAAAAAGCAGCAAATCCTAGCTACATTATCACAAATTCAAGACATATCTGATACAGTTTTTTTTTTAACAACAAAGAATATGGGCAGGGTGTCAGAAGCTTAATGTAAAGGATGTGACCTGTACTAAAAACCACTTGAATTTCGTATTGCTCTAACCCATGGTGATTATTTGAATTTGCGTTCAAGTTCTTAATCTGCATAATTAGTTCCAGTAGCTTGCAGAAGCAGACTGAGACCTAATCAAGGAGGTCAAGAGTTGGACAAGAGTGAGCTACAGAGAGGATGCTGTGTTAATCCCTGCTCTTAGGTACATCTTTGTGTTCATGAACCACTGAGCTGGAAACAAAGGATTGGCTCAGGGACACAGAGAAGACATGGAGAGAAACAGCTCTGGGCAGATAGTTGTATAGATTTCTAGAGTTGTGAGCAATGCAGCAGAGGGTGAGGAAGCAGAAAGGGACTGAAACTCCAGATCAAATCAAGAAGATTTCTCAATAAGGACCAGGTGCCCGTAAAAATTAAACAGCTAAGAGAAAACCAGAAGCCAGTTCCTTAGAAAGAAAAAAAAGTAGTAGTAGAGAACACTGAGTAAACCACACCAAAGTGGACAATACCACAGCAGAGTTAGGGGAACAAAACACCCCAGGCCAAACTACTAAACTAACTATGCTGGTGAAGTGGATAAACCTCTTAAAAAGAGAAGCACAGCCCACTAAGAACAGTTAGGTAGTCCACCCTCACTGAGTAGCCAAGTCAAGGTAAAGCAGTCAGCTGAAGAAATGGGACCACCTTTGAACTGTGTGCTCTAATCCTCACCAGTGGACAGACCCTGTTCTGAAGCAGTGGACGTGATCCTCCACAGCAGAAGAATTGGTTTCTGTGAGAGTTGAGAAAATCACATGCTAGGGAGAGCTGAAGTCATTGAGCAAGCTCCCCAGTAGGGTGAGCTTGCTAAAGAAGGTCCAGAAGCTGCTAAAGACATTATGGCTTCTCTCAAGGAAATAATCTACCAAAGACATCAGGCAGCCTATTTCTTTTGAGCTGTGCATAACTGAGGAGGATTCTGGGTGGAATCTTGGGCTAGGATGCATCAAAGGCTGGTAGTGACAATTACAGAAGACTATCCCTGCCCAAAAACTTTTTTTTTGACCACAGAGGAGTAGTTGCCAACATCATGACAAATACGTGGGTTGACTCCTTAATTTTTCTGCCTAAGTAGCTTTGGTATCCTAAAAGACAAGACCATAAATGTATTGTGATAAATAATTATACTTCTATTCAGATATATACAACATCCCTCTCTTTGTTAGACCACCTTTATTCTAATTTAAACTTATAGAAACTTTTCTTCATAAGATATAAAATATATAGCAACTTAAAGCATTCTTGTCTTTAGGTTTCAAATGTACCCAGTGCTTCAGAAATGAATTAACTAAATGGCAGCTTTCTGGAAATTCATACTTAATTAATAGATTCTTTTCTTATAACAAGCTGACAAATTAGCATTGAGTAAAATTCCAATATAGAATCCATGTTAAACAAACAGACTCATGGACATGGACAATAGACTTGTGGTTATCAGAGGATATTGAATTATACACCTGAAAGTTACTAGATTTCATTAACCAATGTCACCATAAAAAAAAGAGTCCATGTTAGCATCATTGTACATTCTGTTACATTAATTTATAACCTGTCACTTCTAAGAAGAAAAGAGGCACCCAGACACCTAGGTATATGTGCACATGCATGTGCATACTCATACATTCACATGCATACTCACACATATTTGCACGATCATGCACACACACACCACATTCACAGAGGCTCATGTACACATATACATTCACACTCATACCTACATGCACACTCACACATAAAACACACATATATATACACTTTTACACAAATATATACATTCACATATACACATACATATGCATCTAGCAATTGCTATGCATAAATGAGCCACTTTTATTAAATCAACTTAACACTGTGAGTTAAGTATTACTAACTCTATGGTACAGATGAGGAAATTGAAGCTCAGGAAAGTAAAAGAACTTATTCAAGGTCACGCAGTTAGTAAATAGAAGGAGGTGTCTGATTCCAAAGTATGAATAGCAGTTTGTAGAGTTAGAAGCAAACCAACTCACTCTGTGACCTCTTAAGGCTTTCACTAATTACACAATCATTTAGTTAAGAAATCTCAATGCGCATTTCTTTGAAACACTTTCTCACTTAATTTTTGAACTGTGCATATTTTATGGGAAATTTATTCCATATAAACATGATTCATTTATACCAAAATCCACCAAATAATGTTTCTTATGAGATATTTGATGTCAAAATAAGGCTTTTAAATTTTTCAGTGAGATATTTCAAGCTTTACATTTTATTAAAAACAGGCAAAATCATTGTCTCAAGCTTAAGGAAATTTGGAGTTATGTTTGAGGTTTTGTGTGTGTGTATGTTTTCTATCATTTTGAAGATCATTTACTAGACATACTCAATTATTTGAATATAAATTGATTTGGTTCTTGAAAGTTCCTTCTGTTTTGGGTGCTGCTGTTTTAGCTGAAATTAAGGGAAACATCAAAATAATTACCTTACAATAATTCCATGCTGCTTTGTTTGTTTTCTGGCAAGCTAACTATAGTGACAATATAAACTTAAACAATTGGATTATTCCAAAGAAACTTACAAGACTATTAAACTCCACTAGCTTAGTGATAGATTATTAGAAAATATAGAATTCACACAGAATAGTAAAGAGATTTTGGGGTAGAGGGGTAGGAGAATGTGTGAATTCTACTAAGATGTGGGTATTTTGCTTTAAAACCAAAGCTTCCTAAAAATCACAGATGTGCTCTAAGGAAATCATTACTGACTTTCAGAGGAGTAATGAGTACTAATTAATCATCTGAAATAATTTCTAACAGCCTTGTTCCCTCTACATATTTCCCTTGATGAAAAACTTTAAGACACAAAATGAAATAAACCACCACATCAGAAAAAATATTCACCCTCTGAGAAGTGGCTGAGTCAGCTGACTTATAACAGAAACAAAGTAGTTAATAACTTGTCCTGAACCCTGAAACACAGAATTCATGAACAGCGAACTCTTTGATAGGTGTGGTTCTGAGGTGGAATACTTAATTTGATATTTAGACAGTGACATTTCTCCAATAAGAATGCCTTTGCATGGAATGGAGAAGTTGTAACAAAATCTAATGTTTGCAAACTGTATTACAGTTCATACAAATTACCTATTTAAGTCTCATAATCACCACTTTATGAAAAGATATTTATTATTGTTGCTGTTGCTATTGTTATGATTATTGTTAATACTATTCCCATTTTAAAGATGAACACACTGAGGTTCAGAGCTGCCTAAGACTATTATAGCTAGGAATATACAAAGTAATATAGAACTCTAAGGAGAGTCATCCAAATCCAGGCTAAATGGAGATTAGAGGCAAAAGCAAATGTTTCAGAAGTTCATGAGCAGTGAAAAAAATGCATTAAAAAACAGAGCTTATGGTCAACCAAACTAAACCTTACCAAAGGCCTTGACTGTGCCTCTTGGCCTTGCTGCCCAAACTTAGGCTGACCTATGGAGAACCTTTTGTGTTCTCTCTCTCTCTCCAACACCCTCTACCTCTTTCTCCCTCCAACCCTCTACCCTCCTCTCCTCATTTTTCTCTCAATCTCCTCCGACCCCAACTTTGTCTCTCTTCCTCTCAATTTCAGGTAGGCGGCTCTTAGAGGAAAATAAGGTTTGTTTTATTTTTTTCCTGGCTTAAAGGTTAGATTTCTGTGGCCAACTGGAATCCAAAACATTAGATGTCAAAGTATCCCTATAGTAGAACCAAATATGGCACCCTCATTCATAGTGTCAGCATAGAATACATATGGGCAAAGTATGGAATTACTGATTCTGGTTCTGTTTTATATTGACCATATACTCTTAGGGAAATGTCTCTGAGATTCATTTTTTTTTCATCTGAAAAATGGTAATGCTACCTTCTAAGACTCTTGTAAGGATTAAATGAAATTATGTATGCAAAACACCTAGTATAGTCTGTGCATAGAGTCAGTGGTCATTTAAGAGTATTAGCTCATGAAGCCTACCTTTTATTATGATCAAATCTGCCTTATGGAGATTGTCTTTTTGACAATTCTGGAAGGATTTGTTCATTCCAGGGTGGTTCTAAGTAACCCTACTACAGCAGATGAAGGGACAGCATTGATTTCCATGGGTTCTAGAGAGTAGGAAAAACTTGTCATATTCTTCTAAGCAAGCTCCATCTTGACCCACTGCTCACCAGCACTGGTCCCCAACACACACACACACAACACACACAGACACACACCCTTCCATGCACACATTGTAAGAATACCTACCCTGACAGTACCCATACCAACATATTGAGACAGAAGAATGAAATGGGAATTTTTTGTAGGGTTGATGCAAAATCTAAAGGTCATGATATAAAATGTCTAGTGCAATGTTTAGCACAAAAGTGAAGCTAAAAAATGTTAGCTATTAGTACTGGTATTTCTTACTATCCAGCTATGGGGTATTTTAGCTTCTAAATCTGACCACAGTCTGAACTTTAAAGTTCTTAGGTTCTGACCTATTTTGACTACATTTAATTGTCTTCACCAACAGAGAAGGAGACAAACATGATAAAGTCCTAAGGGGCTATAATCATATATATTTAGTATTACAAAACCTCTCCCCTGATCTCCAACACTGTTGCCTAGTTCAATGCATCGCACTGAGTAGGAACTCAGTACTGCTTAAAGAATAAATAAAATAATGGATGACACATGTTTAGATGTCTTTAAGAACTATTTTATAGCTTCTGGTTAACAATAATAATTTTCTGCTGTGTGCTTATACTCCCATAGCCCTGGGCTTTAGTAGAGCCTACTTAACAAATGTTAGCAGAATCTTAAAAAATGTTAGCAGAAGCTGTTGCAAAGTTCCCAGTTCTTTCGAGGATAGATATTTTCCCAGCCCAGCCACCTTATCCATCCATGAGCTTCAACTCTCACCAGTCCTGAACCTACAATGATTTCCTTTTCTTTCACTCATCTCCTTCAGTAGAAATCTTACCCTCGGAGGCTCAGCACCAATACCACTTCTTCCACGAAGCCTTCTTTGATCTCCCCATCTGGAAATGATCTCACTCTCCTTTGAACACCATTGCCCTTTGTACTTCTCTGTTGGCACTTTTCCCATTCCTCCTTATATTAGAATTGTAATCCTGCCTCAGCTCCCCTGCTAGTCTGAGAGCTCTTTGAGGGCATAGAACAGATTTTATACACTTTTGGTTTCTCCAACAATAAATAGCACTTCCTAGTTCATTGGTGCTCAACATATACTTGTGTGTGAATGAATGAATCTAAGCTAGGTTCTATAGTATATGACTTGACAAAAGTTGGCAAACCAATAGAAATACTGTTGTGACATGAAATACCTGAAAGGATAAAGCTGTATTATAAAAGGAGTCATAGTACATGACCATATATCTTTGTCAGAAACATCATAATTAGCCTGCATATCAGCTAGAGGGAATCTGGTGGGGAAAAAATGTTTCATTAAACCTCCAATAAAATAACATACATTTATAAAAAATTAAATCCTGCTGATTTTTTAAATGATTGTACCAGCATTTCAGTGGATGTCATTTCAAGAAACACAAAATGCTCAATTTCAGCCTTGACAGAATTCATCTATCACTTCAACCTTGTTTGCCTCTAAAGACATTCAAAGTTAGCTGGTTTGACCCTTTCTCATGATTGACCTAAGCCCTCATGATTGCTACCTGGTGGGTTTGTAGTCAAAGCAGACTGACAGTTGTGGCAGTAAAAATGTTCTTTATAAACAGAAACCAAGATCATGTAAATACAATACTTAAGTACCAAGCTTAAGTACCCCTGGGCTGTTAGACCATTAGCTTGTACAAGGTCTGCCCATATTACTATGAAATCACGTATTTGTTCCTGATTTTTTTGCTGCTGCTGCTGCTGTGTTGAGGGATACTTAAATTTTTTTGAATGAATGAAATACCTATCCGTATGCACTACATAATCTGTACTATCATTCTGGGTTTGGTGTTCCTTAGGTTTTTGTGGTCAATTCATTTTCCCAGTGGCTTCATTTTTATTGCAATATAATTGATATGTAACATTATATTAGTTTCAGGTGTACATAATGATTCAATATTTATTTATGCTGTGAAATGATCACCACCATAAGTCCAGTTAACATCTATCACCACACATAACTACAATTTTTTTCTTTTGATGATAATTTTTTTTAATTTATTTTTATGGTGGCATTGGTTAATGAAATCCAGTAAGTTGCAGGTGTATAATTCAACATCAGTCATATATATATATATATATATATATTGCATCGTGTGTTCAACACCCATAGTTAGAATTCTTTCTGTCACCACATATTTGACCTCTTTTACTCCATCTACTTCCCCCTTCCCCCTTTTCTCTCTACCTTCTGGCGACCACTATTCTATTGTCCATGTCCGTGAGTCTCTGTTGCTTTTAGGTTTATATCCCACATGTAAGTGATATCATGTGGGTTTCAAGTTTTTCTCTCTGGCTTATTTCATTTAGCATGATTATCTCAAGGTCCATCTATGATGAGAACTTTTAATATCTACTCTCTTATCAACTTCCAAATATATAATACAGTATTATTAACTATAGTTAATAGTTTTTAATTAGACCTCTGTATGCCCCCATCAGATAGGTTACTATAGATAGAGTATATCAGAGGATCAGTGTAAGCTCTGGGCAAAGCTACAGTCAACAATGTTTCTGTATTTTCTGATTCCCTCCACTTCCATAGTGCCCTTTTTTCCCATCTTAAAATCGCTCTTCCCCCTGCCCTCCAATATCTCATGCTGTCTCCTAGCTTTCCAGGTTTCACTGGGCCTGTAAACTTCTTCTCTAGTAGCCTCATCTAAAACTTTTCTATTTAGTGTCTTCATTTTTCAAGGCCCAGCTAGATTTCAATGGGTGGTAATGAGTCATGTGTCACCATCAAGGTGACTCAATGCTTTAATCAGTAAAGTGTTTGGTCCCATTAGTGTATGACTCCCAGAAAACCCTTAGGAATAGATATTAATGGCAGAAATATCAGCCATGTAGCAGGAAGTCTTTTCAGTCTCATCTAATTTCAGTCTTTAACTTCTATTAAAAGGGCTGCTTCTGTTATAACTGATAAGGCTAATCCTCTCTACCATGGTTGGGAAACCTAGTGGAAAATAAATGCAAAGAGGGAATAGTTCAGATATACACTAGTGAAAATGGTGCAAACCTAGGTATATATTTTTTATGACCTGAACATTTGTGTTCCTCCAAATTCTGTGGATGAGATTAGTATCTAATAAGAAGAAACACAAGATACCTCTCCTTCTCTCTGTCTGCCTCTCTTTGTCTCTATGTCTCTGTCTCTGTCTCTCTCTCTCCCTGCCTGTCTGCCATGTGAAGATAAAGAAAGAGGTTGGCTGCCTGCAAACTAGGAAGAGGGTCCTCACCGAATCAGCTGACACCTTGATTTTGGATTTCTGAACTTCTAGAACTGTGAGAAATAAATATTTGTTGTTTAAGCCATCCAATCTACAAGACACAAGCATGATCATAGGAGCCTTGTTCATAATTTCTTCAAATTGGACCAAACCCAAATGCCTATCAACAGTAAAATAGATAAATAAACTGCATCATATTCAATCACTATACAGCAATGAAGATGAAATACAAGCACACTTAATGACATTCATAAATCACACAAATACAATTTCAAGCTAAAGAAGCCAGAATCAAAGAGGATGTGCTTCTCTTTGTCAAAGAGGATGTCATTTCATCTATATAAAAGATAAACACAGTCTAAACTAATCTATTATTTCAAATTCCAGATGGTAGTTACCATTGGGAGGAGAAGGTAGTGACTAAGTGGGTCTTCTAGGTGCTATCCAGGTTTTGTTTCTTGATCTTGGCACTGGTTACAAGGGTATGTTCAGCTTTTAAAAATTCATCAAGCTGACAATTTTTGCATTCATTAATAAGTTCAATAAAATGCAATACCAATAGAACTACTGTATAAAAGTGGCTTAAATGAGGCAAATAAAAATGAAGCAAAACAAAGACAGAAATAAGGTGGTTGAACTTCTTGGAATAGTTGGAAAGAAAGAAAAATAGAAAGGAGAAGAGAGAGCCAGGAAATAATCATTCTTATAATTGCAACATTTATTCATTCATTCCAAAAATATTTCTTGAACAACCATCATGTAGCAGGCACCTTTCTGAATGCCTGGGACATATCCATGAAGAAAACACATATCTCTGCCCTTGTAGCACTCACCTTCTATTGGAAGTCATATCCTAGCAGCATTAAGTGTGATAACCTTTTGAATGAAACATAGAGGGATCCCCAAGCCTAAACCTACAGCAATTACATTATATCATGTTTTGCTTTATGTGATCTGCAGCTGTATCAAGATACCAGAAGAACTTGTGACAACCTGTCCAGTCTTCGTAGATGGTTTCAGGTGATTAACTCTGAGCAGCAGTGTTCTGAATGAAATACACAAGAAATTGTGGGTTGCACTCTATATGTGTTCTAAGTCCAGCTTAAAGGACATGTGCTCTCTTAAGCTGACTGAGAAATAGGCTTTGCCCTCCTGCTGTAGGCCCCTCACTCTGGCACCTGTTATCCATTAGGAGACCTCCTACTGAGATCTTTCATCATTGAAAATATATGATGATTTTCATTACTGCCTAGGCTAATTGGTAGTGAGTATATTTTTAATATATTCCCCTACATAGTGGGCTTTGGATTTGCTTTGAAGTTTCTCACACCAACACAGTTGGACTAAAATCATAGATACTAATCACAGAAACTGAAAAGTTTGGTGTAGTAAGAACCACCACCTTGGTTCTTTATTATAGCCAATTGGGCAGTAGGTACACATGTGAAAGGAAACCTTAGAGCCATTAGTCAAACCATCCCCTGGCTGTTTCTGGTCACAGGGTTGCTAGGTCCACTATCTTTTTCTGTCCCCTTGTGAAATTATCATGTACCTAGTTTGCTTTCTAAGTCAGTAGAATAGTATTAGATTAAAAAGTAAAAAAAAAATACTTCATAGCATAAGTTTTCAACACTCAAAATAATATGCTGAATCAAATATAATAAATACATGATTTCTAGAGAGGGAGTAAACATAGTATATAGTGCTTTTATTTAATTAGTTGTTAGCATCTGTCTTAATACAATGTTCAGTTGGAAGTGAAAGGTGTCATGAAACATCTGCAAATTTTTCATTTTCAGGTGGAGAAACCAAGGCCCTAAAAGGGTCAATGACTTGTCCAAGGTCACTGTTGGTGGCAGAGCCCAGTATTAAACACAGGTTTCCTGACCACCACCCAAGCACATCTTCCACTCTACTAGTATTATACATAAAATCATGTCGCAAACATAACTACTGCTTTCTACCCTTGCTGTGCATATGCTGTATGTATCCGTGTGTGTGTGTGTGTGTGTGTATGTGTGTGTGTGTGTGTTAAGAAAACATACACAAAAAGTAAAGCATTTTTGGAATGTTATCAGTATGCTTTTACACATAGATTTTAAACTAGATTTTTAACTTAAGTTTATTGGGGTGACATTGGTTAATAACATTATATGGGTTTTTAAGTGTACAATTTCATAATACATCATCTATGTATTGCATTATATGCTCATCACCCAAAGTCTAGTCTCTTTCCATCACCATATATTTGACATTTGACCCCCTTCATCTTCCCCTACCCTGTTTCTCCTCTAGTAACCGCTGGTCTATTATCAGTGTCTATGAGCTTGTTTTAAAATAGATTGCTAAACTGAGCTATTATTTAAGATTTTAGGTTTAAGATTTATGCAAAATAAAAGTTGCACTATATTTTTTTTAGTAGTAGGCTGATATGTCCTCAAGCACCTCTTCCCTTAAAATTCATTTTTTAATATTAACTTGTTCTATGTTAGATATTATCAATCATTGAAACATTTAATATTATTTGTGTAGTTAGTTTTTTTATTAAATCAAGAGTATCTTATTTTTTTCTTTATTGAAAATGTTTGTAATTCCCAAGAATAGCCTATAACCTCTGTGAAGGTAAATTATGTCTTTCTATTCACTACCTAATCCTTAGTACCTAGTATAGCAACCAACATGTAATAGGTACTCAAAGTTGAATGAATGAAAAAATATTCAGACTTGATAAATATTTAAATAAAATATTTAAATAAATATTTTAAAATATTTTTTTAAAAATTAACATAAATAGCTTGAGCTAGCTATGGGATGTACATTTGTATATTTGATGTAACTGTAAATAGATTTAGGTCTCTGGACCCAAAGATCATGTGTTTGAATTTCAAATAAGCACTATTTATCTCGTTTTCTTCCTCATAGAATGCTAGAACAGAAAGAAAAATTAAGTGATCATCTAATCCAACTCCCTTATTTCATAGGGGAGGAAATACCTAGGCCTATAAAGGAGGAAGCAACTGCCCAAGAATCACATAGGTAGTTAGCAAAAGAGCCTGGATTAGAACCTAACATAAGACCATTGGCTAGTAACCTTTTCTAAGTTTATTTTTATGTTGACTTTTACATCGCTAGATCAGTAGATCTCAAACTTGTTCTCTCCTAATCAGCAGAATCAGCATTACCTAGGACCTTTTTAAAAATGTAAATTCTTAGACCCACTCTGTACCTACTGAATCAGAACCTCTGCAGGTGGGGCCCAAGACACAGTGTTTTAACAGGCTTGTTAAAACAGGCTTAACCCCTCCCTTTTTCTAAGGGGATTCTGATGTACTCGAGTTTGAGAAGCATTGGTCTATATAATCTTAATGTCTTTCCTGATATTCTATGACGTTCTATGATTTCAGCCAGAAAAGATTGTTTTCCAACTTGATAAGTGGTTCATTTACATAAAAATAAAGATATCTTGTATTTTTTAATTAATTGAGATTGAGAAAAGAAGTCAAGAATCATGTGGTTTCCATATGACCTACTTAGGTTTCTGGCACAGTAAGTGTACCTGGTAGTTAGTAAATGTTTGTTAAAATCATCTTAGTATATTGTATCCATTTCATAGGCATTTCTTTATGTACTAGATAGACAATATAATCTCGTGATCAATTATATGGGTCTTAGAATCAGATTGTTCTCTTTTTGAATCCCAAGACTACTACTAACTAGTTGTGTGACCTTGGACACATTAAGCCTTTCTGAGTCTCACTTTCTCATCTCTACAACAAGGATAATTACATACCTACTCCTCAGTATTGTTATGAGGATTAAATTTTAAAAATGCATGCAAAAAGCTTAATATAGTTCCTTGTGTATAGTAATTGCTTAGTAATGACAGCTATTATTATCATGATGATGATTAGCATAATAATCATTACCATCATCATCATCATTTGTTCTTAAGTAGAATGGATTATTCATTCGGACACAGATTTGGCATAAATTTCAAACTGGTAGGTAATTTTTTTAGTATTCCTAAGGTTGTGGTATCCATTACAAATATCTATTTTCTCTGAGTGTTATCTGAGTGTTCTCAGGCTTTTTGAAAGTGAGTTTGGGGCACAGCCTAAAGAAATGTTTCCCAGGGCTCCCCAGATATAATTCACCCTTTAAACCTTTTAAATGAATTTGCCTATGGTGTGTTTTCCTTCTTAAATATAAAAACATACCAGAATACAAAATTATCTCTGAAATATATTCTCATTCATAGACAGTTTTAGTGAATTTGCTTCCTGTCTTCACTAGATATACAGCAGAGGGGGAATGGAAGTTTGTGGTAATTAAAAAACAAAAACATGGCTACCTTGCCTCCACGTAGGTTCTATGTTTCATCAAGTCCTCAGAATCTGATTGAGACAATATAAATCTTGCTTAATCTTCATACATAGCAACTGGAAAAAAATATATATAATGAATGTTCCTTCCCAGATCAAAATATCTCCTCTAACGTGGTAGTCACGCCCCTTTTTCCAGATGTCTCTTAAGTACCAGCAGAGCCCTGTGCACCCTCCCCTTCCGGCCAGGGAGCCAGGAAAGTAGCCACACCTGGAGTGAGTTTGAGTGGCAGTGTCCCATGTAAATTCTCCTTTCAAGTCATTTTAAGAATTTCAATGCTGACAACTTTTATTAACAATTCTCCATGTTTCTGTCGTTGAGGGAAAAGGAGAAAATAGTTTCCCTGGTGTATTTCTTGTCGGAGAGGCATGAGTATATTGCGGCCTCTCAATTTTTGAAGTAAGCTACATTTCAGGAGATGAAACAAAGGTAACTCTTAACATCTGCCAATATGTTTCAGTTCTTATATCAAAGAAAATGAAATAACCACAAATCCGAAAGAAAGAAATCAAGCTTTATAATATATTCAATTAGAATATGTGAAATGCTAGGCTAAGTCTACTTTGTCAAGTAAAATGTTGTCCACAGACACAAGTGCTTTCAGGAAGAAGCATCTTAACTGTAAGAGCCTTTTTGATTACATTTTGAAAGCCTTCAAGCTTAGCAGAGCTCCCCAGATGCTCTAGCAAATGTTTGTGAATTGAAGAAAACTTGGTCAGCTTTAAGGGCAAGAAAGAGAGGAAGCATTTGCAAACCAATCATATGCATTTCTCAAAACAACCTTTGGTCCAAAGCTTATTTTCATGTAGAGCTACCAGAAAATATCTATTTTTAGAAATTATCCCTTTGCAAGTCTACAAAAAAAAATAATAAAGCCTATTTAAAATTCCACACTCGTGTAGATGTGGCCTTAGGGAAGACCCATTAGACACAGAGATGATTAATGCTCCCCTCGGAATCTTATTTGCTTCTTCAACTGATTGCTCATATAGAATCTTACTTACCAAGTACTTAAGTATTTAAGTGCCTTATAATTCTTGGAAATCACTACTCACTAGCCTGCCTTAGAGAGGGAAAAGAGGTGCAAGCACACAGCATTTCCTGAATGAGGGAAGCAGGCCACTCTCTACAATTCTGTCCCAAACACGGGCTACACATCTGCCCCCAACAAAAGAAAATACAGTCCTGAAATACTGATCCTTAGAGCACTGACCCAAGCAATACCGGTAGTGTATCTAAATATTGGGTACTCTGTAGAATCAGATTCTTTTAAATAAATATTAATCCTTGCAATGATGGGGAGAGGGAGAAAAAACTAATTGTTAATAGATTATCATTTGTAAATGTCTGCTAGACATCTCTCCTTGGATATACTCTGGCACCACCTCCAAAAAGGGCTTGGCTCCTGGCTTCCCTATTTCTAGCCACATTCCACTGAAAATCTAAAAGACATCCCTGACATTTTCCAACTCCCTTAAAATGCATTTCATCATTTACCAATATTTCTTGATAGCTATTACTAAATTCAACCTCTTTAGTCTTTCTCTGCTTTCTTCCTTCCTTTCTATTTTCACAAATATCCCTTTGTTCAGGCCTCCAATTTCTCCCCACCACTAAACAGCTTCTCCACTGCTCCCATCCTTGAATTTTTCCCCCTGTAATCAGTCTTTTACATCTGCCATGAGAGAGAGAGAGAGAGAGAGAGAGAGAGAGAGAGAGAGCGAGCGAGCTTTCTAAAAACACAGGCTTGATCATGTCACTAAAAGCCTTAAATAATAAGAGAAAAGAGGTGAGAGGATAAAGCTAAGTGGGATTATCAGAACTCATGCTTTAGTGCTCAAAATGAACAATTATCCTGATTTTAAGTATACCCAAGTCATTTTCCTAAAAATTACAATTGTTATAGGGAAACTCTTTTTACCAGTGGTTGTAGACAAGACCATTACATATCTATGTTATGGCCTCAACCACATTATGTCAGGAATTTATTGTGTGTAGTTGTTTTTCCAGGAAACTTTTTGACATGGTTTATCCAAACAAATGCACTGATAGATTCTGTTATTTGTGCAACAAACATTTACTGAGTACTTACTATATGCTAGATGCTGTGCTGTGTGTTTGGGTTACAAACATGTAACTTTTTCTGACTTTCTGAAAGAAAAATAAAATTCTTGAATGAATCTCCGTTATCTATAGGGTAAAGTATAAACACTTTCTTATAAAACATAATTAAACAAATATTTGTTGAATATTACCCTGAGCAAGGACATTTACTAGTCTCTTCCACAAAGCCTTCTCTGAATACTTTGGCTGCCACTCACCAGCTTCATTGTCCGTGGGTAACTTATTTCCTGAGTCTCGATTTTCCTTACCTATAAATGGAAGAAATGATAGTATTTACTTCACAGAGAAAGTGTGAGAATAAAATGCAATCCTGATGTAATATGTTAAATTCTTAGCATAAGGCCTCATCCACAGTAACTGCTAAAGTAATTGTAGCTATTTGTTATGTTCCAGGATTTTTCCCCAGGGCACTTGTCTTCTGAAATGCAGATGGATTTTTGAGGAGGAATCCATAAAACTTCATCCAGGCTGAAGTTTATTACAGACTTTACCCCTAGGAAAAAAATCCCCAGGGATTGCACAGGGTACTGAGGCTGGGTAAAGACACACACACAAAAAAAGAAGAAGAAGAAAAAAAATGAGGCTGAAGCCCAAAGAGGATCAACTTATACTTCCCAAGCTGGTACTGAACCAGCCCTGTCCAGCCCAGGTCCATTGGTGGAAGTCTTTCTCTTCTAGGGGTCACTAGAGTTCACCATCATGTCCACTAAAGTCCAAGAGAAACTGCAGCCAGTAGCTGCTCTCATTTGAGAGAATGTTCGAGTAGCTTTTCATGTGAAGAAGAAGCTAGGCATGACACTGCGGTCTATAAAAATCATTCTGAAATTCTATAATTACTCTCTACCAGTGAGCACGAAGAGTCACATTCGTATTTAAAAATCATCCTAACATCCAAGTGTTATGATTACACTAAATCAACCTAATTTCTAAATCGCTTGAGTAAACTCTTGTTGGATGTTACCATATAAACTCAAAAGAATTCACAAAAGAGAGCAAACAAGTTGGGTGTTATATTGAGATGGCAGTGCCTGCCACTGAGGCATTCAACTACCTTCTTCTGAGATCTAATGTACCTTATTCAATGAGGTTAAGTGACTTCATTCTGTGAGGTCTGAGTTTTTAAAAGAGCCCTTGTATCATTCATTTATTCAGCAAATATTAACTAAGCACTTGCTATGTGCCTGACACGTCTCTTGGTGCTGGAAATATGGTGGTGAACAACAAAGTTCTTGCTTTCCTGGAGCTTAACTTGCAGAGAACTGAAACAGACAACTGACACAGAAATAAATATGTAATGTAGAGTGCTATGGAGAAACATAAAGCAGCATGTAAGGGTGAAGAGAGCCTAGAAGAATTGGGATGGCAGTTATCTTAAGACAGGCTGGTGTCATCTCTGAAGAGATGGCATCTGAATAGGTAGTTGAAGGAAGTGATGGATCAAACTACAAGTTTATTTGGGGAACGAATATACTAAGTGGAGGAAATAGCATGGCCATGAGGCAGAGAAAAAAACTTGAGGTGTTCAAGGACCAATCCACAGTAGAACAAGTGGGGAAATGGATGGTAAGAAATAAAGAGGTAGCCAGATGCCAGATAAGTTAGGGCTTTGGAGGTCAGCATAAGTACCTCAGGTTTTATTCTGAGTGTGATGGGGAGCTATGGGAAGCTTTTGAGCGTGATAGCACCTGATTTCCCTTGTTTATTGTAATGAAATGTTGTATTATTTTTAGTTATGGTAAAATACACACAACATAAAACTTATCATCTGAATTTTAAGTATACAGTGCATAGACATTAATTATATTTATGTTGGTTTGTAACCGTAACTACCACCCATCTCTAGAACTTTTTCACCATTCTTAAACTGAAACTCTATTCCCATCAAACAACTTCCTCTTTCCCTCTTCTCCTGGCCTTTGGCAACCACCATTTTACTTTCTGTCTTTATAAGTTTTCTGCTATAGCTACCTCATGTAAGTGAAATAATACTAGATTTGTCTCTTTGTAGATGGATTATTTCACTAAGCATAATGTCTTCAAGGTTCATCCATGTTGTAGCATGTGTCATAACTCCCTTCTTTTTTAAGGCTGAATAATATTTCACTGTATGGATATACCACATTTTGTCTGACCATTAATCCATCAGTGGACACTTAGGCTGTTTCCACCCCTTGGCTATTGTGAATAATGCAGATAGGGACATGGGTGTACAATGATTTTCATTTCTAAAGAATAACCCTAACTACTGTGTTGAGATTAGACAGTAGACATCAAAACTGGAAGCTGGAGACCAGTTAAGAGGCTGGATGAATGATGATGATGAGAAATGATGGTAGTGGTGGAAGAGGTGAGAAATCATCAACATCCAATTAGATCTCAAAGATAATGCTAGCAATTTGGGTTGAAGTGATGGGTACTTTTCTATGTATTATTTCTTCCAAAGCTTGCATCTGGTTTAGTGGAATTCATTTCTCTCAACTTCCTATAGAAAGTCAGAAAATACTACTTCTAGAGAAATCTGGTTATTCATCTACAGTGAGATTGACAAAAGTGCTAAGCAATCTTTAGCCATATCTCACCTGGCTAGAAGCCAAGGGGATTCTCAGGGTGCCAGGAAATATGAACAAAACAACAAAAAGTTTTATTTTAACCATTTAGGGTGAAAATCATCTAAGATATAGTAGACTTTTCTCTGCTTCTTAAAGAGAGGACATTGATGATATTTTAGACTTTTCTAAAAGATTAACTTTAGTACTGCCATATATGCACTATAAACAATGTCTTTAAGGCTACTAAAGTGAACAGGACCACTTTCTCTCACACTAAATTAACCCAGAATTCTGTACTTTTAATCTTTGTGAGTTTTCTTATTGGGGTTTTCTGTCCCTTTCTGTGTTAATGTGCCTGTCAGCACTGCTTCTCTTCCTCTTCCTAATCTACTACCAACTTGGACGGCAGAGTCCAGCACTGTACCCTTTAGGTAGTAAGCACTTGATAAGTGCTTGCAGAATGAAGACAGCCAACCATGTTTACATCTTGGATAAGAGAAAAGGAAACTGTTAAAGAATGAGGGCCTCTTCAGTGTACAGCTTTGTGGTTGTTGTTTTGGTCCCTAAGGGGCTTCCAGTTTTCTTCCTAGTTTTCCCGTACGTTCAGGGCATATGACTGTACTCTACATAGTTAAGATATTAGGCCACTGGTGACTAGCAAGAAAGACCTGATTGGCCCATGCATGTTGATCCCGGGACAGCGAAGCCACAAAATGAGAAATCTCTTCCTGTCTCATCTATTGTGGTTATAGCCATACTGTAAAAAGATGTGCAATTTTTTGAAAGCATCAACTGTATGGCATGTGTCTAAGGAAGTTCACAAGCACATTTTCTGTGACAAAAGTAATATGTTATTTTCTTTATTTTCTTGCCAAAAAAAAAAAGTATTCTGAAATATAGACTATTTGGATGGAATCACATTTAAACTAGAAGTTCATGTGAAAAATACAGAATCTTAGAGAAAGCAAGGGCCCAGAGAGATGAGAGAAACAGGAAGATAGGCAGTTGTGAAAATGAGTCCTGTTATTACAACTTACTTTGCATATTTTTTTAGGAAAATATTTCTTCAAAGTTGTTTATAGAATTCAACTTGCATTGGCAGCCCTGTGTCTGATGAGAAATATATGAGGAGATATTTAGAACTGGTGGTGACTCTGCTAATTATATCAGTTGCGGGTGGGGGGAGCACGTACTTTAAGAGAATGAGAGCTGACTGACTCTAAGCCAATAAATGATAACAGCTAGTTTGTGTGAAATACTTACCATGTGTTTTGTGCTGTGTTAAGAGTTCTAAGTATAACAAATTTAATCATAAATTAACCCTGTGAAGTACGTACAATTATTATCACTATTTGACAGATGAAAAAACTGAAGTTTGAGAAATGGCAGAGCTGGCATTTAAATCTAGATTTGTCTGAGGCCAAAGGTAATGAATCTAACCACTATGAAATACTGCATGTAATAAGAAGATAATCAGAAGCCCTGGGTCTTTGCTAAGTGCTCGGAACACTAGAGATGAATGGAACCAATATGGTGACACTATGCATATCCTAGAGCTTTTCAAGGGACCTGGTTCCTGCAAGAACACGGAGCCTCATTGATGTCAATAGAGGAGTTAGCACAAACACTGATACTAGCTAAGCCCTGGAAGAGTGAAGAGAGGGTAAAAAAACTCAAAGAACAAGAACAAGGAATCATGATGCTCAGAGAAAAAGCTAATGGACCAAGGTAACTGATTGTTGTATTCAGAAAGGAAACTATGAAAAGCTGGCAGGTTCTCTAGAATACTGAGCAGCAGTGAGAAGGCCACAGCCACTCACCCACTAGGTCATCTAAGAGAATCTAAAGGGCCCTAAGATATCAGTTCAAGGAATATTTTTTTCCAGAGAAACAGGTTTACTGTCTATCCCTTCTCCCACCAGGATGTAAGTTCCTTAAACACAGTAACCCCGTCTTATTATTTGTACAAGAATGTATTGTATTCCCAGTGTTTAAAACAGTGCCTGGAACAAAAGTGCACAATGAATATTTATTGAATTCAGCCATTCAAGAATAAATGAATGGCAGAGCCCAGTTTGCTCCCCTGAGCTGCAACCCAGATGTCTCCAAGTTATCCAGTCTTCAAATACACAAATAAGAGTCTGAGCTCCCAATGCCCTCTGTGGCAGCCATTAGCGCTGTTCATCAAATATTTCCAACTCACTGCTTTCTAGGCACGTAGGCAGGATCACACTTTCCCACACCCTTTAAAGTTAGATGTAGCTCCCCATTTTCCCAACTTCATCCTAGAACAGATTTTGAGTTAGAGCTTTGCAAATTCAAAAGTACGTTGAAGTGATTTTCCCAAAAAAAGAGAGCAATATTTCCCAAGCAATGAATTCTCAAAACAAAAGTAAAAAACTGTTGGCAGCTTAAATAACAGCTTTTTCCTGCTTCTGATTATTTTTTTTGTTCTGTTTTGTTTTATTTTGTTTTTGATGGAGTTGTTTTTCTCTCTACACAAATTTCTAGAGCTCTTTTTTCCATGTAGTGTTATACCTAATCACTCAATGACCTATGTGCTAGTGATCTGTTCCACAGTCTTGTATGGCGGCCTCAACTTGAGTGTAGGCTCCCTGGGAAGGGTTACTATTTCTGCTACTAAGTTGTAAAGAGCGGCAGATCCACATAGAGTTAAGAGTTTGGACTATGGTGCCAGGTCTCCTGTCACAGAGTAAGCGCTGTTTCCTATTAGTGTAATGCCTCTGGGATGACCTGCTGACATATCTGGTTCCCTTTCTAGAGCTTTGAGCTGGATGAATTGCAAGGGTTCATTATCTTTAATGACCAGAGGTAGAACTAATTCAAGGGCTGAGTGCCAATCTAAATTGAGGAAGAGAGCTAAGACCAGTACCAAATGTGTGTATCTGAGAAGTGAGGCCATGGAAAAGGAGCCAGGTAAGAGATTAAGAACTGCAGGAATCAAGAACAGAGAAGTAGAATCCAAGACAAGTTTGGGACTCAGACCCTTGGCAACACAACGGAGCTGGTGCTTATCATTAAGGTGTGGTGTGGGGAGGACAGGACCAAACTAATCACCCTGCACCCTATGCAAGTCTTTATATGAGTTACTTCACTTCTCAACATCATACAGCTCCATCAAAAAAGAGAAATATTATTTCCATAAGCCAGCATTTTCCAAAGTATGATCTGGATAAAACATAAGTTCTTGAGGAAGTTTGTAGGCACATTGTGAAACTTGTTTGAGAATTGTAGCATTCAACAAAGTTTGAAATGTGTTACCTTACTGTAGGGCCTCTCAAAGGATGTTAATGTGCAGTATGAATCTCCAGGAGGGAACTAGAGCATGCAGCAGTATCCCATACATACTTGAGAAGGGGATCTTTCTTTTAAGCATCATCTTTTCCTGCCACAGCTCATTATATCTACAAAATACTTTAGCCTCATCATGATGAAAGAGGCCATGTAAGTTCAATACAGTTTTAGGTTGCAGATAGATTTATCTAATGACACAATTAGGCAGGGAACATCAAAATGGGGACAGAAAGGCTGCAGAGGACTGCTCCTAATCAGGTGGTTGACAAAGTAGAAGCAGGAGAAATCAACCATGTTATCTTGGGATTTGTAAGAGCAGGGTCTGAATCAGATGAGAGAGAATCCTTCTTTGGGAAGGGAGCAGGAGTTTCCTGGAGGATCAGCCATTTCTGGAGTACTTGCTCTGTGCCAAGCATGGTGCTATATGCTTGATTTTCAATATTTCATTGAATTCTCCCAACAACCTTGCAAAGTAAATATTATTCTGCTTTGCAGGTTAAGGAATTGAGATTCTGAGAGGTTGTAAAAAATGCTTAAATTTACCAAGTTTATTCATTTGCAGAGCCGAGATTCAAGCTTAGGTCAGACTGACTACAAAATCTGTGGTCTTTGCTCTCCCCTCTAGACCACATAGCCTCAATAGACCTGTTTTCTGACCTCTTCCTTGGGGTACATATTCTAACAGTAAGAGGAAAATAACTCAGAGTTAAGCTAGATGTCTGTTCAAGGTACAGTGGGACATGAAGGGAAGACATTGTTACCATCAAGTCAGTTTGGGGTGTGAGGTGAAGGGCTGGTCACAAGGTATTCTAAGAGGAGCAGTGCCTTGAACTGAGTCCTGATAAGAATCACCACGGGGACAAGGCGTAGGTAGGTAGTGACTAGGGGGTGTAGAGTACATTCCCAACACAGGAAACAGTATCCATATGGAAGCTGTCATAAAAACTTTTCTAAACAAAAAAACAAACTTCTTTTCAAGCAAAAAGTCAATATTACAGTTGCTGATAGTTCCGTTCCAGAAGTTCAGAGAACTGACCACCAAAAAAAAAAAAAAAATACAACAGAAACAAAGAACAAAAACCAAAGGCATCGCTAATCTTCCATCTGCACCAATGATGTAGGAAAATAAACGAGAGCTAAGCAAAACAAAACAATACAAAAAGGTCTTAAACAAAAAGGTCTCTTTTGAGACAAGAAGAAAGCTCTGTCTCCCAAAACCATGGTCATGTTTTCCGTGTTTATGCTGTGATGTGACTGGGGCCTCAGAGTCCTGTTGGGGGCCTGTCCCTTTTTATGCTACAGAGTTTAATCTGTCTCCATCACTTCCCAGAGTCAGTCGGGAATTGGCTTAAAATGCCAAAGCTTGATTTCAGCTGTGCAGTGTCCGCCTTCCAAGCCACAACATCTGAACACAACCTCCTTCTAGGCAAGGAAACAGTCAATAAGGAAATACCATAGTTAGGCTCTTTGCAACTAGCTGAACTGTGAGGTTTCATTTCCTGATCGCTCAGGTGGAAATTGTAAAAACAATTAAGAGCAATGACTAATCACCAAATCAAAGCAGGTTGCCCAACTCATTTGCAATTGTGTGCTCAGCTCTGTGTGCCAACAAACAAAGACTCGGGGAGTTTATTATTTAAACCAATTAAAAGCTCTAGGCAAAGCAAGTAGTCAATTTGTGGCCACGTGGTGGGAAAACATCAGTTGGAAGAGCCTGAGGAATTTCCTGAGCAGAGCCATATGGCCAAAATCGGAATGAAGCACCCAGATCGCCGGGAAAGTCTGCACTGAAAGCAATTTCAGAACAAAAAACTTCACCCAGCGAGAGCACTTATGCTCTGTGCTTCCCTTTCCCCCTACCTCCCCACAACTCTCACCCCCCTCCCTCTTCCCCTCCCCCACATTCTAGCCATCCTGCAAGGCTGGTAGTTCTAACCAACAGTAAAAGGAAAACGAACTGACGAAAATCCAAACTCTGACTGTTCAGCAAGAGACATTGCTAAATTTCCTGTCCACCATTTGCACTTTTATGTATTTTAGGGCTACCTAGAGAGTTCTTAAAGGCCCAGATGATGAAAATCGGCCGCCCTTCTTCCCAAATGAGGTACACAGTCCATCTGGAGAGGGCACTCACACTTTTGTATGAAGCTGTAGGCCATAAAACAGAAAGTAAAGAATTAAAAACTAAAGCCATTTGGTAGCAGTTATAAAAAAAAAGTGGAGGGAGGTAGAGGGTAGTGCAGTGGGGGCAGTTACCTCAGCAAATTAAATTTACAGAATGGATGTTATGGAGTAAGCCTTTACTAAACGTTCCTTTTCACATCCCCATGAAATATTTTCTGCTTCCATTTTTTTCCCCTGGACTACAAGTCCCTTTGCTCCTATCCAGTCCCCTCCATGTCTCCCCCCCTCTGCATTTTCCTGGAAAGTCTAATAATTCTTGTGTTCCCAATGGATCTCACTTCTTAAGGTCCTAGTTCCTTTCTCCTTTAAGTTCCCTCCAAAACAAGCATTCTCAGACACTCTTGATTACAGAAAGAGGAAGAACAATTGTACTGGAACCAACTGGAAAATTTTGACAGCTAAGTCAGCTAGCTGCAGCTGTCCTGTACCATGTTGTATTTTATAACCAGTGCACTAAGATTAAATAATTTTTGTACATCATAAACAGTGTGGTTTGTGGTATGCAGACAAGTAAATTGAGTAAATTCAGTAACAAAGAATAACAGCTGTAATGTCATTCCTTTCAAAAAGTCTGGCACTGTCAATATTTCCAAAATTAATATGGCACACCTGTTAGTGTATTGTGGCGTGGTCATGAAAACAACTCCAACTTTCTGCAACTAGGAGTATGACAGAGGAAAAAGGGTAGAAGGGCTGCTAGGCTGTATACCTGAGTTTACCCTAAACTATTATCTTGCCATGGGAATCTCAATTCCATCTAATTTTATTCCAACAAGTTGGCAGTAGCAGAACCAACTTGTATCACAGGTGCATTTTTAAGTCAGAGGCCTGTAAAGAGTGAAGTTTGAAAAGCCCAGAACTGCAGAAACTGTGGGTTCCAAACCTGCCTCTGTTACTAGGAGCTAAGAAAGTCCTCAGAAAGTCAGACAGCCCCAGGAGCCTGATTGATGATCCAAAGAATCTTCCTTCTTAAACTATCAGACATAGAAGAGACCATGTGATCGTGGTCATCTGATAGTCCAGGCACTGAAAGCATATCCCCATTTCTGTATAAGCCAGTGGGAATGGGCATGGTATGTCAGAGAATTGAACTGTTTTGAATAGATTTCAAAAGAGGCAATTGAAGAGCTTCAAAGCTCTATTTTTTAGAAGAAATGTGGCCTTGTCTAGAGACATCCTTGAAGTCCAGTCTCATGCAGATTTGGGATAGCCCTCCTCCTGTGTGAGAGCACCAGGAACCCCGCTTAATTTACAAAACAGAATGCCAACTTTGTCATCTGGATGACTGTCAAATGTGATAGGCATTACAACTGCTAAACAAGATGTAGATCTTCTCTAAAAGAAGAAATGTGAACACCTGAGGAATAAAAACCCTAGTCCCTATGAAATTAGGCATGGCCATTTGACTTACTTTGACCAATGATGTGAGTGAAAGTGCCATGTGTTAATTCTGGAGAGAAGCATTTAATTATTTCCATTTAAGAGTGTCCAGAGCTCTCTTGCCCTGACCTGGTAATCTCTGAAGCATGGTGCTGAGATGATGTCATGAGATGCTATGCAACAACTACATGGAGCAAACCTGACCCATGCTGGACATGTAGCAGGAGTAATCAAAATGTTTTTGTTATACTAAAAGACTAAGATTTGAGTGGTGTTTATTATCTCAGTATATTCTAGACTACTTAGCTCTTTTATTTCCAGAGCTTTACCATAGCCTCATTTTGACTAAAAGCTATAGTAAAAAACATGATTTAAATAAGTAATATTGAAGAGGCAGTCTAAAGAATATGTTGAACATTCAATCCTTTAGACTCTTCAAGGTCTAATTTTATGCCAAATTAAATACACAACCAGAACATAATTTAACTAATTTATCTTAGATCTATATAGAAATGCATTTATTAAAACTTAAGTTATTATTAAAGATCTAAAACAAGTCATTCTCTGCAGAAAACAATGGAATGCCACAAACAATAATCTTTCTATCATATTCCATGTGATAAAATCTACCTGAAATCTAGTTCCAAAGCAGAAAAATCTCTTTTTTAAAATTCAGCTTTTTTTAAAACAACTGGAGTCATAGTTTCACTTTTACCTTGGGTATCAGTAAGCCCAGAGCTAATTTTTTTTATTCCATTTCAATAGTTATTACATTGCTTCTTCCTGGCATAATTCCTTTTGCTTGTAACTCCAGTCTGTATTTTTATCTTATAAACTGCTTTAAAATTGTTTAGAAATATTGATAGCAATAGCTATTATAAATTCTTTTCTATCAAAGACAGACTTACTTGCAGAGCCAATCTCCACAAAGTAAATCCTGTCCATTCACATGAGACCAGTTCCAAGGGGTTGTAGTCTCTCTCTCTTTTGTCCCTCTACTGTCTTCAAAGGGAAGAAAATAGTCTCAGAGGCTATTGATGGAGTTTGACCTCTAGAGGTATAAAGACCTTGTTTACTTGATTCAGGGTGAGAAGAGTTAGACTACAAATTCAGAAATAATCTGATTACCTGTATTCTGGGAACAGCAGAATATGGTAATAAAAAACAACAAGGCAGTCTAGGCAATACTGTTGCAAAGAAACTTTACAATGATGGAATCTACAGTCATAGACTAAATTGGTATTTTATAGTACATAGTCCACATGAATTGAAGAGAGAGAAAGAAGAAATTTATAAGGTGAACCATTAAATAAAATGACTTGCTAGAAGTCCCAATAAATTCATTAAATTGTGTTTCTCAAATTAGGGCAGGGTTTCCCAACCTTAGCACCATTGACATTTTAGGGCAGATAATTTTTTTGGTTGTTGGGGGTTGCCCTCTGCATTTTGCAAGATGTTTACCAGCATCCTTGGCCTTGACTCACTCTATACTAATAGCACATTCCCCTAGACATGACAATCAAAAATTGGCAAATGTCAGACAATGACAAATGTCCCCTGGGGTTGGGGATCAAAATTACCCATCATTGAAAACCACTGAACTGAGATAATCTTTCATCAGGAACTTCTGCCATATTTAGCCATATATATACTGTACTCTCTTGTATTTCCTATAAAATAATCACAATAGCTGTCATTATTGTGTACCTACTATGTGTCAGACACTTCACATGCATTATCACATTTAATTCTCACCAAAGCCCTTTGAGGGACTATTTATCTCCAATTTACAAATTAAAAAAATTAAGTTTAGAAAAAAATCATACAAATTGTAGAAGAAAGACAAGATCTGAGAGACAAGATCTGTTTTGCTGTAAACCTATGTTCTTTCTCACCGTTCAACCAAGATCAATAATCATATCAGGTACTATTTATCCTGTTTTCACAAATGAGGAAACTGAAGTTCTTCCCACTTCAGTGACTTACCTATAGCACACAGTTAGCCCTTGGCAGAATCTAGATTTCTGTGGCTCTGAAGACACGCTTATTTTTTTTCTCCATATGGATCTATTAAGTGGTTGCTGGGCCATTTGTACCCTCTCCCACTTGGGTGCCAATAGAGGCAAAAGGGTGAGACATCTGGAACCAATGAAATTCAGAGACTGCACCAAAGGGAAATACCAAAGCAGTGGCAATCAGCAAAAGAAAAAAAAAAAACATCAGTACTGGGGAGGTCATACAGCTACCAAAGTTTGCAATGAGAAGAAACAGCCCAACTACTACTACCACTTAGGGAACCATTTGAGTATTTCTCTGGTAATCCTTGACCCTCACCTGCTTCACTGAAAACTCTAAAGATGGGGGGAAAAAAACTTTGTGACCAGGTTCAGTTTTCATTAGGCACTTTGAGATTATTCTGCTTTATGTCTGCTAATGACGGATCCAGACCAAATCATATTTTCTGCAATGATGATAATGAAAAGTCAATATCACATGAACTCCCCACGTGCCCAAGTTGGGGTTTAACATGGCAAAATTGATGTGTGAACTAGTGTTGCTATTTAATGTGGTTTCTATCAAAGTGTTCATAAAACCTGGGGCTGCAGCTGGCCCCCATTAGGTAGTTTCTTGGTGAAAGTTTTCCAAGGAAAACTTTTTTTAACAGCTTCATAAAGCCAGGCACAGGGCAGTGCAAGGACTGGCTGAAAAACATGAGACTTTTTATCTTTGACTGAAATGTTAAATGGGGGTTTGTTCTGTCCATTCCTAGAAGAAAATTTAGAAAGCATTAAATGCTAGATTTTAAGCCTTGCATGGTTTCATTAATTTATTCATGTGTTTATTTATTTAATATTTATTTAGCACCTACTATATTCCTACTGTGCCAAGTGCTGGTAGGAATGAAAACATGAATAATGCTTGGATTCTTGGGGTTGTGAAGAAGAGACTGGTTAGAACATAAATAACTGTAATTCAAAGCAGCCTATGGCAAGAGTTTTAGTATTGGAACTATTGGGGAAAGTGTCTGGTGCCAAGTAGGAATTTAGAAAATGTGTACTTAGTTTTTCTACATGTACAATCAGATACTAATGCTTTGAGGATAACCATGAGTTTATTGCTAAAAGAGAATTATCTACTTCACACAAAAGGTAGTATTTGGGGTATAATTTGAGAATATTGCTTTTATGTGTGCTATTGTTTTAAAGAATAGATTTGTATCTTAACAAGTAGATGCATATGTTAGTTTTGTAAATGACATCCTTAAACCTTTGTATGACTATATAGTCCTTCTGCTCTTGGAAAACTCATATTTCAGTTTGAGTAAATCACATTTGTACCTTTGTATGAGTAAAATGTGAAAGAAGTCTTCCCACCGAGCAGAATCTCTTATATAGAGACCCATGCTAGTTCCAGATTGGTATAAGTATTGACCATTCATTCAATCAACCCTTCTGTTCAACCATCATGGGTAATAATGCTATAGTAGTTCAGAGGAACAACTTGATTCCCTAGGCCTAGGGGATGAGGTGATCAGGCAAGGATCTATGAAGGAGGCACTCCTGAAGCTAGTTCTTAAGGATGAAGCTTATGAACAAGCATGAAAGAAGAAATACATTCTAGAGTGGGGATAGCCTGAGCAAAGATGCAGAAGTAGGAACATATGTTTGGAGAGCAATGAATAAACCAGTATGACAGGAACACAATTCAGAGGAATAGTGGAAAATCAAATTCATGTTAGGTAGGGTCATATCCTAGAGAATCGCAAATATCAGTCTAAGGTACTACATGAAAATAATAGACTTTATATGTTGTAAACATTATACTTGAAAAGTTATGGAGTAAGAACTAATTGAGTCTCCAGATTTTCAAGAATTTTGTTCTTAATAGTATCATTCATTATACTAAGTCTCAGAATTGTTCATCCTTCCACAAGATTCTAGTACTATGGCATTTATAGAACTTTGAGAGCTTATGTAAGAAAAGTTCCTGAAAACTCACGGAAACACTGTATCTAAAGAATATGTCCTTGAGAAAAGTAATTAGCATTTACAGACCTTTGCAAGACTTTTGTACATGATTCCAGTACTATGGAATTTATAGAACTTTGAGAGCTTACGTAAGAAAAGGTCCTGAAAATTCATGGAAACACTGTATCTAAAGAATATGTCCTTGAGAAAAGTAATTAGCATTTACAGACCTTTGCAAGACTTTTGTACATGTATTATTTCATTTAATTATCATAAAAAGCCTATAAGGTAGGTTCTAATATAATCCCCATTTTACAGATGAGGATACACACTGCCTCCTAATGGAATCCCTTTGCAAAACTTTGAATCGGGTATCCTGTGATTAATCCATACTTCTAGTTGTTATTCTCTTGAAACTTCCAGTTTCTGAGGTTCATTTCTCCAGCCTCACCTCCAGCATTTCATTGACTGGACAGACCAGCTGGTCTAGTACTATGCATACATAATCTATGTGTCATCCATGCAGGGGAACTCCACCTCAAACTCTCAAATACAATAAACATGACTTTTAACCTTAAGGAAATCCAAAGCACATGGCAACCATAAAAAATGGCATTGGAGAAATTAACAACAGGTTATCAGAGACACAAGAATTTCCAGTAGTGTTATATACATTAGTCATGACTAGCCTCTGTCAAAAAACCTAGAGAATATTACAGTGATGTAGATGACAGAAAAAAAAATGGGAGCAAAATAAATAGCTACCTGGTGAGCCCAGCAGAAAGACTCAAAATGTTTCTAAAAATTCCAGTCTTCAAACCTTCTATTCACTGACTCCCCTACTTTATCACATGTTTTCAGTAATATATGTATTAAAATACGTATGTATATGTCATTGCTTATGTCCATCAATAAAATAATTACTTCACAGATGAGAAAACCTGCAGATTACACAAATTTTACCTTTCTAGCTCTCAAGTGGTCTGTTTAACTAGTGTGTGAGGAAGATCCTAATCTAGGTCCTTATTGCTCAGTAGCTGAATTAAGAGCCTCCTCCTTGACATCCCTTAATACAGTGGTCTCAAATTTGAGAGTCCATCAGAATAACTTGGAGGGCTTCTTAAACCACAGACTTCTGCCCCACACCTCAGAGTTTCTGATTTAGTAGGTCTGGTGCAGGGCTCAAGAATTAATATTTCTAATGAGTTCCTGAGTGCTCTGGACACTACCAGTCCAGCGACCACACTTGGAGAACAAATGCTGTACAGCCACTCAAGCAATCATCTGAAAAAATTTATTTGTTTATATCTCTCATTTCAAATACTTTCAGTGGATCAGAATTGCCTACACATAAAGTCCAGACTCTAGTGCCTGCAAGTTCCATTCCCTCTCCGTGCTACTTCATCTCTCAATATTCACAAACACAGACCCTTCCATCCAGCCAGGAAGGTTCTCAACTCGACACTTTCACTGCTGACTTCAATCCTTGCTTCATGCATCAATATCCACAGCTTCTGGCTCCTGCTCAGTTTCTTCTAACTGGTCTTTTCTGACTATTCTAGTTGCATTAATTTCCTCCTCAGTTTAGCAAGCAGGTAATTAAGCAGTTTTACATATCTCTGTATCTAAACTCAGTTCCTCCAAGGCCCATGTCTCAAATAGTGTTCATTAGCCTCTCCCTTTAGTACCATTGGCAGTGCTAGACAAACACTATTTACTCAGCGAATACATTCTTTTTTAACACGTAACTTTATTAATTAAGGATGTTTAACATTTTTTAAAACTGGAAAAGCTTGACACAATAATAAATTGTATAATTTAGCTAATTAGACTTATTTTGTTTACAAGTTTTTATTTGTTTGTTTTACATTTTTTCATGTTCTGAGAATTTCAGAGGACAGTTACATTTGTAAAATTAGGTTGAGAACAGACATGACAACATGAGTACAATCTATGCATTTGCTGATCTCTGCTGGATATTCCCCAAGATGCTCACACATGGAGCCCAGACCTAATTTACAGAACTCAACCTAACCCTCTGGTAACACAAATGCATCATAGGTGTCTTTGACCCAGATCAGTACTGAACACTGATCCAGACGTATGCTAATTAAGATTTCATTAATGATGAAAATATCTTACCTTTGAGGGATGCCTTGGTGAAACTAGAGGGAGATTAAAAAGACAATTACATTTCTTAAATCGACTCCCTTGTTCTCTGTGAAATACTTTGAGGCCGATTTGATTTAATTCTACCTTTCAAAAAAAATCTCACTTGGGGTAAAATGAAAATATAAAAAGAATAATCTCCCAAAGCAAATTTAAGCTATTCTAACAGGGACACTGCATGTAAAAAGCCAGAAATGTCTTAAACTATGCTATGTCTGGGCTTTTTCTTCTATAGAGTCTGAATTGATCAAAGGAAAACAGACACAACTTGTATCTACACACACAAACTAGTTTGATTTTTTTTTAAACTTGATTTCTAAACAGATTACTAACCTGGGTTTGATTTTAGTCAAACATCTGGTACTTTTATTATCAATATTGTCTTTACTCTAGTCCCATATAACCACACATAGATAGCTTCTGGAATCCATGAGGGAATAATCAATCACTGGGCAGCTGGACATCATTCCAATGACAATGCCAATGTTCCACAACCCAATAACATTAGTTAGAATTGGCAATGGATTTCTACTTCATTTTGGATTTCTTTTTCTCCAAGGACACTCTCTAACTCCAAATACTTTTCTAGACAAGTGACTGCTTAAATGAGGGCAAAGTAACAGGCTTGTTGGTCTCTATGGCAGGCTATACATAATCACCATAGAAATATATAATTACACCTGTCAACCACATCTTGTGTAATTGATTCAATGACTAACAATGTCAGTGGCAGGCTAAGCTTTGAGGTCTTGCTGTGAGAAAATACTCATACATGGCTAAACATCTTGGTGTCTTAATTGCTTGTCATACTGCCAAGGTTCCTGTGTTGTCTCTATCTCCACAGCAACAGACTGGGATAGATAAAGCACATTTAATAGCCAAAAAGTGAATTGATGATCTTTTGTTTCATATGTCCTTAAAGAAAATCATGAAGTCATTGAAAATAATATGACCACAAAGCCATATTTGAAAAAGAAGTCTAAAATATGATTCTGTGCATTAAAAACTAGATGCATGTTTTGTGCTTTTCAAAAAAGAATCCTCTAATTATCATTATCAGCAGAGAAGTGCAACCCATGCTTGAACATGTACAAAGGCACAATGTGACATGAAGGTTTCATCGCATTCACTATCTTTTCAGTTTTTGGAATATATTAAAGTCCCTCAACCACAAATCAAGAAAGCACTGGAAGTTACTGGCCATTGGCAGTTTTCTTTTTAGAGGGTGGTTTGGATATCAACATCATGGTACGATAGGAGCCACCAACACTGTGGAGCAGCACACCAGTCTAATCATGCGTAATGAAACAGACTCACAAATTTAGTGGACAATTTGATGACATAGGGGAGGGGAGGTTGGGGAGCTGGGAGAATGGGGTGAAGGGTTAAAAAAAGTACAAATTAGTAGTTGCTAAATGATCACAGAGATGGGGAACACAGCGTAGCGAATGTAGTTAGCATCAATGTATTGTCTAGGTTGAAAACCAGAGGAGAGAAGGAGCAATTAGAGGGATCGTTTTATAAACTATATAAATGTCTAACCAATGTACTGTATACTTGAAACTAATTAAAATAAATTATTTTTTTTAAGTTGAGGAGTCATGGCTAGTGTAGCAAAATGCAATAGATTACTTTTGAAATTTAACAAATTATATTCTGTAGCTAATGCTCAAAAATACAATGGATAATTGAAAGTTGTCAAGAAGCCTACAGATCATCATGTTTTACCCAAGATTAAATAACTTTTGATAGACTTCACAGATACAAAGTACAGTTGACCGTTGAACAACACAGGGATTAGCTAAGCCAACCACCTACAGTCAAAAATCCTCATATGACTTTTGACTCCCCAAAAACTTAACTAGTGATAGCCTACTGCTGACTAGAAGCCTTACCGATAACATAAATAGTTGATTAACACATATTTTATATGTTATATGCATTACATACTGTATTCTTATAGTAAACTAAGTTAGAGATAAATGTTAGTGACAATATCATAAGGAAGAGAAAATACCTTTACAGTACTGTATGTATTTATTAATAAAAATCCACATGTAAGTGGGCCTGTGCAGTTCAAATCCATTTTTTGAAGGATCAACTGTAACTCTCACATCCAATCTCTACCACCATGAGACCACCTCACACTCATTAGGATGGTTACTATCAATCTCCACTGATCTTTTCTATTTAGCAAGCTGTTTTTTTTATACCAATCACACTCAGGAAACTTGCTTTCCAAGACTATCAAAACCCATTCATTCATCAATTCATTCATTTATTCAGTCATTTGACATACTTTTGAGCACTCACAATGTGTCAGGCACCGTGCTAGGTGTCAGGATGCAACAAAAGAGAATGTGTTATGAGAGCACCCGAGAATGCATTAACTCAGTCTCAGATGATCATAAACATTTTCCTGAAAGAGAGGACACCCACCATATCAAGGGGTTAATATACAGAACATATGAAGAATTCCTATAACTCAAAACAATAACAAAACCTGATTAAAAATGGGCAAAGGACTTAAATAAACATTTGTCCAAAGATATACAAATGGACAATGAGCACACGAACATGACCAGTCAAAACCACATGAGGTACCACCTGAGACCCATTAGGATGGCTACTATCAAAAAACAGAAAGCAAGAAGTGTTTTCAAGGATAGGTACTGAGAAATTTGAAACCTTATGCAACTGTTGGTGGGAATATAAAATGGTTCAGTCACTATGGAAAACAATATGGTGGTTCTTCAAAAAAAACACAATTAACATATGATCTAGAAATCCCACTTATGAGTATATACCCTCCAAAATTGAAATCAGGGTCTTTGAGAGCTATTTGTTCATCCATGTTCATAGTAGCATTATTCACAGTAGCCAAAAAGTAGAGACAACTTGAGTATCCATCAAAGGATAAGAAAACGTGGTAAATACATACCATGGAATTCGGTCTTAAAAAAGAAGGAAATTCTGACACATGCTACAACATGGATGAACATTGAGGACACTATGGTAGGTAAAATAAGTAAGTCAAAGTAGGACAAATACTGTATGATTACACTTACACAAGATATCTAGAGTAATCAAATAGATGAGAAAGAAAAGAGGAGGAAATGAGGAGTTGTTGAATGGGTATACATTTTCAGTTTTGCAGAATGAAAAGAGTTCTAGAGACTGATTCCACAACATTTTGAGCACACTTAACACTAGGGAACTCTACCCTTAAAAATAGTTAAGAATGTTATTCAGCCATAAGAAAAGATGAAATATCATTTATGACAACATGGATGGATCTTGAGATTATCATGCTAAGCAAAATAAGTCAGGTAGAAAAAGTTGAGAACCATATGATTTCACTCATATGTGGGATATAAAAATGAAAGCAACAAACATGACAGAGACTCGTGGACATGGAATTAGTGGTTACCAGAGGGAAGGGGAAGGAGAGAAATAGGAATAAAGGGGGACAAATATTTGGTGATGGAAGGAGATTTAACTTTGGGTGATGAATACACAATGCACATACATATAACATATTGTTGAATTGTACACTTGAAGCCTATTTGATTGTATTAGCCAATATCACCCCAATAATTTAAAAAATTTAAAAAGTAGGACTAGATCATGGATATCAGACTCCTCTACCACAATGACCTCTCAGTAGTATACCTGAATATAATGGAGGTATCTCAGGAAGTGTAACATCATATCATTTTGGATGTGAGTAATCCATAAAATCCTTTCATTATGTTAACTAAAAAGATTTTATGTTATGTGTATTTTTACCACAAAGATTTTTAAAAAGGAAAATAGATATAAATATATATGTATATATACACATATGTATATGTGTATATATATACACATATGTATATGTGTGTATATATATACATATGTATATGTGTGTGTATATATATATGTGTGTGTGTGTGTATATATATATATATATATATATATATATATATATATATCAATGATTTTCAAGACACTGTACATCAAGTAACAAAGAACAGTAATTCCTATTTTCAGTTCTAGTAGCAAGGATTGGGAGCCCAGGGGGAGTCTGGTGGTTGCCCTGAGTTGAGGAGATAAAACTGGAAGTCCAGAGAGGCCAGTGTGGCAAAGGTTCACAGAACAGAGCCCCAGAGATGAGAGTTACAATGAAAGAGAGCTCCAGAAATCTGTAGGAAATATACATGTGAGCCTACAATCCATTTTAGCCTAATTGTGGTACATCGTATGAGGCATGAATCATTTTTTTTTTGCATATGTCTATCCACCTGTTCCAATACCACTTATTGAAAAGACTATCCTTTTCGCCACTGAAATCCTTTTGCATCTTTGTCAAAAGTCAAGTAAGCATGTGTCTGGGTCTATTTCTAAACTCTCTGTTATGTATCATTGATCTATATGTTCACAATATGCCAGTACCACACTGTCTTGATCACTATGACTTTATAATAAGTCTTGAAATCAGGTAGTGTAAGGTCCCCAAATTTCTTATCCTTCAAAATTGTTTTGGCTACTG